>QEPC01003825.1:814896-900808 GCA_003113815.1 Sphenodon punctatus | reverse complement strand
TTCTAGTCTTTTCCAGGCGTAATCTGCCTGGATACTGCTGACGAGAGGTTTTCCGGTACCTGCGGAGCAGGAAGTAAATCCCAAGAGTGAGAATACGCGGAGCTCTCTCGAAGAACAGAGTTACTGGTAAGTAACCTCCGTTTTTGGAAAGCTCCGAGACAGAAGTTGGCTTGAAAATATAATGGAGAAAACAAAACTCCTGGTCAGTGATTCAGAACACAGTGTAGGCTCCACTGCCTTAGCGGGTGACCCACCCAGTCAGTATTTTGACTTCGCTTAAGCAGTCTCTGTTGCTAATGTAGGCATCTTAAACTGCAAACTCAAAACCCATAGGAACAAATGTTAGTAATGGGGAGTCTCAACAAGAACATCTTTGGGAACTTAATATCCTGATAAACAGATGGACAAAGCTGAAAATATGGTCAGTGGTTAGTGTCCTGACCTGTAGTACCAATACATAGCCAGTTACTAAGAGTCCAAGTTAAGAACATAAGTAATGCCATGTTGGGTCAGACCAATGGTCCATCAAGCCCAGCATCCTGTCTCCAACAGTAGCCAGTCTCCGTCACTTGGGAGAAGTATCCACCAGGTCCCAATGGACAATCTGTTCCCTGTTGTTCACTCTCAGCTTCCGGTGGTAAGAGGTTATATCCCTCAAATCTACTTGGCTGATAGCCGTTAATGGGCTTTCTCTCCAAGAACTTATCCAGTCCTTTTTTAAATCCAGCTATACTACTAGCTTGACCACCACCTCTCGCAACAAATTCCACAAGTTAATTGTGCACTAAGTGAAAAAATACTTTTATTTGTTTTAAATGTGCTACTAGTTAATTTTGTGGCATGTCCCCTAGTTCTAATACTATCTGAGAAGGCAAATAACCGCTCCCTACTTACTGCATATTTACTTACTGATTTTGGAGGCATTTGGCACAGTCTTGATTGGGAACTTCATCCATGGCAAATAGAACCCTTTTTTTTAAAAAAAGACATTCTTGAGTCTAAAATTTTATTGTAAGTCAAACTATTGATGTTTTACATGTACATAAGAGAAGTAGTAGGAGTGGAGCTTTGGATTAAATCTGTAACTGCTCATTACAGGCAGCTATGGATTAATGTACATGCATGTGCAAAATGGCTAAAATCAAGTTGGAGGAGGATGTTCAAATCAAGCATCTTAGGGTGATTTCAGACGTGACGGGGTGGCTTTGGCCCCATCACGGAATCACCCTTTTGATTCCCCACCAGAATCGAACTGTCACGGCCAGCAGACGTGCCAGTAGATCCCGGCGGGGAATCTGGGGGGGCTGCGCGGTGCAACGTGCGGCCGTGGCCAAATCGGCCACGGCGCCCGCCTGCCCCTTGGGTTATTGACCATGGCCCAGAATCAGCGGTGAACATGGCCGCCGATTCTGGGCCGTGGTCAGAGGCCAGACGAGACGTTACCACGCTCAACCACGGTGAATCCCACCGTGGTTGAGTGTGGTAACATCGCGTCTGTTGGGGACAAAAAGTGATTCCCGCCAGGAGTTCACCCCCGGTGGGAATCACTTTGACCACGCTTTCGGAGATGGTCCCCGGACCATTCTCGAAAGCATGGTAATTTTGATTCCCGCCAGAGGTTCACTGTGGTGAACTTCTGGCAAGCATCACACAGACGTTATGGGACCATTCCCCACCACAGGGGATTGTCTGTGGTTGAGTGTGATCTCGTAACGTCTGACAATACCCTTATATTGATTGAAATGTCAAATGAAATGAAGTCGATTGAAGCATTTCCTTCCCTAGCAAAATAAGCTGCCCTCAAGCGGTTGCCCAGCACACTGAGGGTTATATGGCCATCTATTCGGAATACCTACCACTCTTCCTGCACAAATCCACTTGTGGATTTGTGGGAAAGACCCTCTGGAAGACCCAGTAGCTAACACCTGTCTCTCATAGGCATCTACCTTAACTCAAAAACACATTTGGTGGCCTCTGTGCTGTCTCAACAACATAAGAACTAACAAAATGCATATGCTGTTTTTGGCTGTGTTATGTTTTTTTGTTTGTCATTTTGAAACTCTGTATGAAAGTCTCATGCTCATAATTGTATTGAAACATTTACATTTTTCTTAGTCCTAACTAGAAACGGTGAACATAATTTATGAGAAGTAATGTTTCTACTTACAACAGTAGAGAGAATGTTTTCACAATAGAATTGTTTTGATGTAAGCATTTATTTTTGAACAGACAAGAAAATTAGATGTGTATTTTGAGTATGAAGAAAAACTAATGAGCAAGTCCACTCTGGATAAATCACTTTTGGACATGATTTCCGACCCTGATGGTGAGTACAAAAGAAAAATGAAGTTGGTGTAAACTTTCTGACTACATAGGAAGCAAGTCAGTCCGTTCAGACTCTTTGTCCCTTTTATGATTGACTTGGTTAACAGGCAATGTATACATAGAAAGCTGGACTTCCAAATAGAAGAGGGTTTTCTAAGATTTATCTATCTATCTGAATTTTTATGCTGTCCTTCCTACAAGGTTCAAGGTGGCTCATAGTCCACAAAAAACAGTTAAAACACTGAAATTCATACAGTAAAAACACCCTCCCCCCAAACCCCACACAGGAAACCCAACCAAACCCCACCTATCCCTGCCTGCCAAATGCTTTCCAAAATAAAAATGCTTTGCACCACATCCAGGAGATAGCCAGGCTCAAGCAAACCTCCTGGAGAAGGAAGAATGATTTAAAGGCATTGTTTTGTCTTTGAGACTAAATAATTTTATTTTTTTTAATAGCTGGAATATTCCAGCATCCAGAAAAGCCTCATGCTTTTTCACACCTGCAAAACTTCTGCAATGACAGCACTAAAGGAGGATTAGCAGTCACCTAAGAGAATTAGTGAGCTCTCCATCACAGTAATGCTTAATTAAGGATTTGACAACTTACTTGCTCTTATTTTTTGTAATATGGAATTGCTTTGTAAGGTACAGAAAGCTTGGTTTGGTTTTTCATTTTCCCATAGTAAATTCAGTACCATTCCTGGAATTTTTGGAGAATTTTTAACCACAACTATATAATGCCTAGAAATAGGTACTTCAGTACAAATACTTTTGTAAGAGAATAACTACTACTTTTCAACTGCTATATTCAGCTGTTTAATCTTCCTTCCTTTGTTAGTTCAGAATCGGACCATTTTGAAAGCAGTTATATCCATCCAGAGCAATGTCTTAAAGAGCTGGAGAACTTTACTTTAAAAAAAAAAAAAAAAAAGTTTTAAAACTGCAAAGATATCCTTCATTCAGGCAGCATAGAAACTGGAGTTAAATAGAGAAGAAAAGGTAAATAAAGTATGCAGGGTCAACTGCTTCTAAGCTCCTAGTTCCCAAGTGATTTGCATTTTCCAAGGACACAATGTAATTCTGCATTTTCAGGACTTGCTTTGTCTGAACAAGCACATTTAGAAGGTAGGCTGTGTTGAGAGTCAGGGAAAACGATATCCAACAAAATATTTTCCAAGCCTTATGGGTCTGTCCCAGTACTTATAATAATTTTTTTTAATGTCTTGACTAGAGCTGCAACAGGTTCTAAAATTTGTACCTGTAGGTAATGCCCACAGGACCAATTGGATGCCCAAAAATGCAAGCATTATCCAGAGAAACGGACAAGCCCCAACCAGGAGGGCTCCACAGCACTCTAGTCGGGGCTTGTCAGTTTCAAAAGTGGGCGGGGCTTCCCCGCACACCACTGTGCCTGTGCCTGTCACTTTCAAAGGCTGCCGCTGGACCCCCCCACACACACACACAGCAGCTCTCACCTGAGAGGTGGTGTAGGAGGGGCAGCACTGGCAGGCTTTTGAACATGACAGGCATTCTGGGGTGCGGGCTCTGCAGTGGTCCTAGCTGGGTCCTGTCACGCACAGCGTGACAGCCGGCATGTTGAAGCAACCCATTAGGCCCCGTTCGGACGTCAGTGATGCCCAAACAGGGCTTGGTCACACCTGATTCATTGGGGATGCCCAAATCTTCGGGTGTCCAGTTACAGCTCTAGTCTTGACCTTTCCAAGTTGGATTCTCCTACATAGTTTGTGTTCATCTGTTTTCAGTAACATAACTTTATACAATATATGCTTTATCTGGAGTAAAGATAAGTTTATGGAAGGGGATAATCGAAAATGAATTACTATTAATAGTTCAGGCATGTTCACGTCTAATAATACTGAACAATCTCATAGTGTGCCAGCTTCATAATAAGTCAATGCTACCAGACCATAGAATATTTGCTTATTCTCCCAGCATTATTAATGCTGAACTATTACTTTCTATTCTTACTATGAAACACTTTCTGGAAGATGATTTTTACAAGAGTTCACTTTCTACAGTCTTTGATGTTCATTCATTCATTCCATATGCTTATATCCCGTACCCTCCTGCTCGCAATGGCAGCTCGGGGCGGCTAACAACACAAATATAAACAATTATAAAACGATGTCTCCTAATCACTTTCAGACCTCTCTTTTTTATTAACCTTTCCTTATTTCTTCATGCTTTTGTATGCCTGGCACTGTAAGCAGCAAGTATGTCCCCATTCCCCATCCAGGTTTCTTCTCTGAACTTCTGGAGAGCCACTTGATTGATCTCTTGGGTTGGCAGTTCAGCAGTACTACTGTCTACCTATCATCTTACAGTTAGAGAAAGGGAACCACTCTGACTCCTTCTTGTCCAACTTCTTATGGCCCACAGAAGGCAAGGTTCGCGCTTTGCTGGCTGTACAGAGTTTGGATTTTTTCAGCGTGCTCACCACTCCAAACCTTAACTAGGCACTTAGGATGTTGCACAGAGGTTTGTTTATCTCAAAAGGGAACATGAAGTTTTGTTTCAACTATAAAACAAAAATAGAGGTAAAATAAGCATTGTGATAAACAAATTGAAGGTTGTAGTACAGTATGAGGCATTAATAAATTACTTTATTTTTAGCAAAACAAAATACTCAGTCATTCATGCTGTGATGATGCACTTTGTAGGTGTCACTAGAATCCGTTTATTCCTAAACAAAATAAAATATGTTTGCTAAAGAAACCACTATGCTTGCATTTATCAGACACCAACTGATAGCATAAATTGAGTTGATTAGTGAAGTGTAAAAGTAAATTACAGTTAGACAAGATAGGAACATAATGGCCTTACCTGGATTGCAAATTTGCAGAGTGATGGAACAGGTATTGGAATCAGCATTATTACTATACATGGTTTTAGAAAATGAGCTTCATAGTGTTCAAACTCTGGTTTTCCTCCCAATTCCCCCCTAATTTCCCCAGTTTCAAAATAATCATTATTACCTCATCCACAAATGAATGTACTTATCCTGATGTTTGCTCATTCCTAATAAACACCATGTACAGTGGAGACCAACTAATTGGATCTTGCTAATGCAGGGCTTTCTCTCTTATGGGGCCCTCCTTCTTTTGTCCATCAGTTTCCAGAAGGAGAGTTGGTAAGAGCTGTGGAACTGCAGATACATTTCTTTGCTTAAGGTTGCACCAGGTTGATAGTGTAGGTGCTGTAGTAATGTCAGTAAGAAAGACTGCATCTCTGATCAGCTGCTTATCATCAGTGATCAGACATTTAGTGCTAAACAGCTGATCAGAGCTGTGTACTGTCCCAGAATGACCAGTGCTGTGCCTCTACTCTCCTTGCCAGCTCACAGGAACCCGGTCCCAGCTGGAGAGAGACCCACAATTCCTAATGTTTTGAATTACCTTGATGACTGCAAATGCAATTCGCTACTTTTCATACGTTTTACTGCATCCAAAAGAGAATTGCTTTTTATGATGCATTGAATTATAAAATAACTTTTTTAAGCTATATTTAAAGCATTACCTTTTTTAAGCTATATTTCTTTGGATCTTATGTCCAGTGGAATATGCTAATTGTGGTTCTGTCCTTTTAGAAACAAGTAGTTACTGTTCTAAGACTTTGTTCTTGAATCCTGATATAGCTACTAAATACAAGAGTCTGGCTACAGCATCATTTAAATCTGAGAGAAGATCAGTTAAAAAAAACAACAACATAAAATGCAGGATCATTTCTTAAAAAAAACCAAAAAACTTACATTTAAAAAAATTAACACCTCCCCTCTCTTTCTACTTCCCTTCCATTGAGGCTCACTCTGTGCGCCTCTACTCCCCCCTCCATCTCCGTGTCGCTGTCATCTGCCGCCTCCCTGACTCTCTCTTTTCCTTTCTCTCTGGATTTGAGTCCTAGCTCACTTTCCTCCTCTCCGATGATATCCCCACTCTGATCCTCAGTGATTTCAACATTCCTGTTGATGTCACTTCCCAACCCTCCATCTCTCATTTCCTCTCACTAGCCTCGTCCTTCAGTCTCCAACTTTGGACCAACTCCTCCACCCACGTTAACAGCCATTTCCTTGACCTCGTCTTTCTAGGAACTGCTCTGTCTCTGACCGCCTCACTCCCCATGTGATCCTTGAGATCATCCGTGGGAGCCTTTTTGGAGGTTCCCTGGGCGAGGCGGGTGGCCACCGATGTTAGATCTTTTTCGGTGGCCGCCCCTGTGCTGTGGATTCGCTCCCGGAGGAGGCTCAGTTGGCTCCCACTCTCTTGCTGTTTCGGCGTGTATGTAAGACCTGTCTGTTGTGTCAGGCTTTTGGCGAGGGGAAGCGGGGGGGGGGGGGGAAGTTTCCCCACATTGTATTGTATTTTTAAAACTTCAAAAAAAAAGCCACATCATTACTGGATGAAACTCCCCCCACCCCCACCCCCCAGGCTGCCCTGTGAGCAGGAGGGGTGGGATATAAATTTGAAATAAATAAAAAATCTCTCCTTCGATCCTCATCCCATCTCTAACCACTTCCTTGCCTCTTTCAACATTGCCCACTGCCCCCCTCCTCTTCCCTGTCTCCACGCCCCTTCCGTGACCTGCAGGCCATTAACCCCCTGGACTTTGCCGCCTCTCTCTCCCCGCTTCTCCCCTAAGTCATCTCCTCCTCCTCCCCTGACTCTGCCGTCTTTGCTTTCAATGCCTCACTCTCCTCCACCCTTGACTCCCTTGCCCCCCTCTCCTCCCGCCCTGCCCACTCGCACAACCCCCGTCCTTGGTTCACCCTCAGTATCCGCCAGCTCCACTCCTGCACCAGTGCTGCTGAATGCCTCTGGCGCAAATCCCATTCTCATGCTGACTTCCGTCACTTCAAATTCTCTCTCTCCTCCCTTACTTCTGCTATCTCCCTTGCTAGACAGCATTACTACGCCTCCCACATTGAGTCCTGTTCTCAAGACCCTTTCTCCACCTTTGATTCCTTCTCCCTCTTCCCTTTCTGCTCAGGATCTCGCTTCCTTCTTCACCTGCAAGATAGACAGGATCCGCCTCGACATCACTTCGTGTTCCTCTCCTCTTCCTACTTTCTCCTCCCCCCTCCTCTCCTGTCCTCCTTCCCTCCCACCTCCCTTGAGGAAATCTCCTCCCTGCTCTCCTCCTCCAACCCTTCCACTTGACCCCATCCCCTCCCGCCTCCTGACCTCCATTGCTTCCACTGTTGCGCCTTCCCTCCTGCACATCATCAACCTCTCCCTCTCTACTGGCTCCTTCCACTCCGCCTTCAAACGTGCCACTGTGTCTCCTATTCTTAAAAAGTCCACTCTTGACCCCTCTGACCCTCCTAGCTACCATCCTGTCTCGCTCCTTCCTTTTGTTTCCAGGCTTCTTGAACATGTATTCTACTCCCGCTGCCTTGAATTCCTCTCCGCCAACTCCTCCCTTCAATCTGACTTCCGCCCTCTTCGCTCTATTGAAATTGCTCTCGCTAATTTCACCAACAATCTTCTTGTGGCTAAATCTAATCGCCTCTACTCCATTCTTGTCCTCCTTGGCCTCTCTGCTGCCTTCGATACTGTTGACCACTCGCTCTTGCTGGACTCATTGCACTCCCTTAGCTTCATCCTTGACTGGTTCTCTCCTACCTCTCTGACCGCTCCTTCAGTGTGTTTTTTGGTTCTCCTCCTACCTCTCTGACCGCTCCTTCAGTGTGTTTTTTGCTAACTCCATCTCTTCCTCCTTTCCCCTCTCGGTTGGTGTTCCCCAAGGTTCTGTCCTTGGCCCTCTCCTCTTCTCTATCTGCACCCTGTCCCTAGGCAAACTGATTGTCTCCCATGGCTTCCAGTATCACCTCCACACTGATGACACTCAACTCTCTCTCTCCACTTCCTCTTTCTCTCCATCTGTTCAAGCTCGCCTCATCAGATTTCTCTCTGATATTTCTACCTGGATGTCTCAACATCAGCTCAAACGCAACATGGCTAAAACTGAACTCCTTATCTCCCTCCCCCCCACTCTCCTTTCTCCCGCCTCCCTGTCGATCCTTATCGATGGGGTCACCATCCTTCCCATCCCCCAAGCCCGTAGCTTAGACTTCATCTTCGACCCTACCCCTTTTTTCGAAACCCTAAAAAACCCTTGTTCACACCCTGGTCATCTCTCGTCTTGATTACTGTAACCTCCTCACTGGCCTCCCCCGCTCTCCCCTCATTTCCATCCAAAACTCTGCTGCCAGGGTCATCCACCTCGCCCGTCGCCTTGACCACATGTACCCCCATCTCTCCTCTCTTCACTGGCTCCCCCTTCCTGAACAAATCCTGCACAAGCTCCTAGTCTGCACCTATAAAGCTTTTCACAACCTTGCTCTCGCCTACCTCTTGGCGCTAATTTCCCTCCGTACTCCAGTCCGTGAACTCCGCTCCTCCTCTGTCTCCTCTCTCGCCCTCCCACGCCTCCTCTGCTCCTCTAACCGCCTTCGTCCCTTCTCCCTAGCTGCCCCCCACGCCTCAAACTCACTCCCTGCCCACATCCGCCTCGCTCCCTCCCTTCGTACCTTCAACTTCTCAAGACCCACCTCTTCCACTCTGCCCTCCCCAACACCTCATTCCCCTCTCCTAACTCCTGCTGATACCTATCATCCGGTACAATCTGTTACGTGAGGTCTGTGTACTCATATCCCCACCACATGGGCCAGCCAGCCATCATTCTCGATGTAGCCAAGCATGTGCACCTGAGACCTTGCATCTTTGTGAATGTTACACCCCTTGTCTCTCCCTCTGTTCCCCTTCCTTTGTCTCTTTCCCCCACCCCCCTCTCTGATTGTAAACCCTAGGGCAGGGACCGAGTCTATTCCATTACTTTGTAAAGCCCAGGTACATTGCTGGCGCTATATAAATGCTTGCTAATAATAATAAAATAATAACACAACTATTTAACAATATGCACTGACAAATTTACACTCCAAAAAGCATGGAAATTAAATGATACTAGTACAAATTAATCCAAATTATACAAATTAGTCAAATAACTATTTATTGACTGTTCAGATTATTAATACATCTTACATTTATAATTAACCATACCTCTCTGCATTGTTCCAATAAAGACGTAGACTGTGATCCGGTAAACGGCCGGTGCTGGAAGAAACTCCACTGGTAGAAGGAAAGCAGCCACAGTGCTGGATCCGCCTCCACGCCCTGCTATATGCAGGGGGAGCTAGAAGAGGCGGGGCCAGTGAAGGAGGACAGGGGGCTGGCAGGAGTGTCCTGTCCCTCGAAGCTGCTGTAGGCCGACCCGGGAAGCCCCCGAAACCAATCCCAGGCCCACAGCACTCATCCTCTGTCTCAGGAGCCCTGGACAGGCCCCCGCGAGACTGTGCCCCTCCAATGCCACGGTGCTGGGACGGAAGCCGGGTCACACGGAGAACCGTCCATGACTCCCGCAAGTGACAGTGAGTGCTGTTAGCCGGTTTTATGGGCTCTACGGGCTGGCTTTTGCAGCACCTTCAGAGTGTCAGGGGGCTGGTGCATGGCTCCCTATGGCTGTAACCAGCTTAAGTCCCTGACAGCGCAGCCAGTCCATTTGCAGGGGAAAGGCGCTAAACCCCGTTGGGGTGTCCACCAGCTCTGGGTAGCCTTTCCTGGGGTTGCGAACCCTTTGAACAGGCAGTGTTGTCTACTCTAATGCCATTGCAGGGGGTATGGCTCCCGTGTTTAATGAGGGGTGTGCCCATGGGCCGGGGAACTCTGCTTCCGCTGCCACAGACACACACACACCCAGCTCCCAGCCAGTTGCTCTATCTTGGCCCTTCTGCCGGTGCACAGCCCCTTGCGCCGACGGGGGAGCTGAGTCAGATTGCAGTCTTAGTCTTCCAATGATTAGTTATTTATTCTCTTAAGCTCCCTCGGCATCACTTCAAGACTCTGGGTAGTTCCCCATAACAGCCGCTAGGTGGCAGAAGATCATCACAAAAATCTGCTGGAGCATGCGCGTAGGGGAATACCTCCTGGATTTCCAGTTTGTTCTTCTCCGTCAGGAGCTCTGCGTTGAGTGGCGGTTTGGAATTTTCACCAACAACAAACTTTGAAGTTTGAGCATCTGGTGCTCTTCCCTGACCCCACACCTGAGCTGATGTGGGGAAAGGAGTTCAGCAGGTGCAACAGAGCCTCTGCGGACACTCCGTGGGCACTCCATCCCCACTGCAGGTGTCTTGGCCAGGATAGAAATGATCCGGTGAAGCAGAACCCGCTCCCTGCACTGGACCGGTGTTTATTCTGCTGGACAGCCTCCTGAATAAGATGCATGCGGCAAAGGTTAATGTAAGCCCTCACCAACACCACCTTTCCCCGGCAGAGGCTCTGTAAGTTGATAAGCTGGGCCGAATCTTTGAGGCCTTAGACAGGATGGGAGCCCCGTAGCCCCTGGTGGCCAGCCAAAAAAGCAGGCTGAAAAGTCCCTGCGGGGCCAAAAAGGCTCCTTTAAGGAGAAGTGTTAGCCTGCACATAAAGAGAAACCGCCTTCAAGAGCCCCCAAGGTATCTAAAACGAGTGTCAGGGCCCAGGATTTGAATATCTCCTCCTCTGAGGAAAAACAGGAGAGTGAGGTAACTGTCCAACTCTCCTCAACTGAGGAGGTACATGCCCCACCAAAGAAAAAGCACCCTGTCACCCCTCTGAAGCAGAGAGACAAGCTGAAGGTGTGAGGGAGGAGGATGAGGTGGAGCAAAAGGAGCAGAATTCTCCTCAGGCCTCTGACAGGCATTCTTCTGAGAAGGGGGAATATTCTGATTCTGCTGCTGAAGTGAAGGTCAGTAAGGAGCCCAGTAGGGATTTCCCTGTAAAGGCCATGGATTCCCTGTATAGACAGTTCTATTATCTTCCATGGGGTGATCTCCCTCATGGTCACTAGGAGGCAGCAAACTTTCAACTGGGCATGCTCAAGAGTGATCACGCCCTCCATCTTCAGTTTAAAGTCTGCCTCAAGCTAGATAGGAGGTAAGCAGGGGTGTCTCCACACCCCAGGCAGATCTTTAGACTCCGGCTGCCTGGCAAATAGTTGGGCTGGAGCGGGATAGTTTTTTAGTTAGCCAGGGATCGCAACCCGCGGTCAGAAACAAACAGCCATCACCACCGACTCGTACAGGGTTCCAGTCTGGGGCTTTGAAGTGGCATCCTCTTTCCCTGCCTATCCGTCCCTGTGGGCACTGCTGGAGAGGCGGGCGGGTGCGAAGGGAGTCCCAAACAGGCACCCCCTATTGCTTGACGTAAGCCTGCTGTGGCACCGGCACCATTAGGACCCGCCGGCAAAAACTAGGCCCCAACGCGGCCACAGCAGCAGCCCCGAATCGACTGACATCGAAAGCATGCCAAACATGCACAGGCACAACACAGAGGAGCTGGCCTACGCTGCGGAGGAGGAAAGCAGGGAGGAGACCCAGGAAGAGGATGAGGACGCCCAACAAGTAAGCGGGGGTCCCTCACCCCAGTAGAGAAGGTCCAATTTGAAACCCTAAGCTCCATTCTCCAATTCCTCGAAAGGCTAGAGGGCAGGAGAGAACCATTCAAACACCCCCAAAAGGCCCCAGCCCCTGGGAATGAAACCAAGGAAGTTTTTAAGGGCAAATCTAAGGCCTCTAACAAGGGCAAAACCCAGCCTCCACAAAAACCCAGGAAAAGGCCCAAAAAACAGAGCCGTCTTAGAGACCTCATAGGTTCCTCCTCAGAGGGGGAGGAATCCTTCAGTGAGGAAGAGGCAGAAATTGCCTCCTCAGGAACAGAGGACAGTCCCCCTCCCAGGAGACCCAGGACTGGAACTCCCCAGGCCCGTGTAGCTGAGGAGAAAGAAGAGGAGCAGGGGGACTCAGGTGAGGGCTCCCAGGTTTCAATAGAGGAATTGAAGAGCGATCACGCGGACAGGGAGGACCCTCTACTGCTGGGCCCTAAAGAACAGGGGAGAGAACTCCTTACCACCTTCTCTGAAAAGGTCCTGAAAAGAGCCCAGAGGGTCGTAAGAATCAGGGCCAAAAAGGAATCTGAATCCTCGGAGGAGGAGGAGAACTCTGACGGGGAATACATCCCTAAGATTGCAGATTCCACAAAAGGCCTGACCCTTCACAGGGCCTTCAAAAAGATCCTAAAAGAGCAGTGAAAACAACCTAACAAAACTCAAAGGCTCTACAAGGCTCAGGAGAGCATATATAGGTTTTCCAGACAGAGTAGCCACATGTTTAAAAGTCCTAAAGTGGATGCTGCGGCTGATTCCTTGGCATGTCACTCGGTGTTCCTGGTGGAAGGGGACCTCTACCCAAAGGAACAAACAGATCGAGGTGTAGAAGCGAGCCTGCGAAAATCCTACAAGGCCATTTCCCACATATTTTGCATCTCCACGGCAGCTTCCTACTGGTTGCAAGCCATCCTCAAGTGGTTTAAATTTACTAAAACCCCGGGGCTCCCCGAGGGTACCTCTAACAAACTAGCACGAAATATCACATTGGCCCACCTATTCTCACCGATGTGTCTGTGGACAGAGTCACCTGGGTCGCTAGGGGTATGGCAGCCAACATCACTGCCCCCTGCAGCCTCTGGCTGAGATCATGGAAGGCCGACTCGTATGCAAAAAATCTCTTAGTAAATGGGCCATGTAAGTGAGATAGGCTGTTTGAAGCCTCGCTCGACCAGGTCCTCGTGGATGCCTCCAGGAAAGAAAAGAAACAAACATTGCAACAGTTTAATTCCTACAAATCATTTTTTCTCCCTTCCAGAAAGCCTTTCACTCACACAACACCAACAGGAGAGGTCTTCCCGCAAGGATCTTCGAATACAACTCCTCACGGTACAGAGGAGGAAAAGGACAAGGCAACCACAGCAGAATGCCCTACATCCCATGACCTAAGCCTGGACAGGGAAACTAGACCGGAAAACAGGACGCATGACTACTACAGTTCTTGTCCTTAGCTCGATCCACCCCTTGCAGGACGTCTGACCCTATTCGCAAAAAGGTGGGAAAGCGTCACATCGGACACATGGGTACTAGAGACCATGTCCCGGGGATACGCGATCGAATTCAAGTACCCTCCCAGGAGCTGCTTTTGCATATCTCCGATATCACAAAACCCAAACAAACACAAGGCAATGAGCCTAGAGATTCATAGGCTAGCAGAGACAGGGGCAATAGAACCAGTCCCCACTCCAGAACATAGAAAGGGACTTTACTCAATCCTCTTTCTCATAAGGAAGAAATCAGGCTCTTTTCAAGACCTGAAAAGATTAAACAAAGAAGTGAAAGTGCAGAAATTCAAAATAGAAACCTTGAATTCCTTCTGCTTGTCCCTTGCCCCGGGAGACTGGATGGTCTCTCTGGACTTACAAGAGGCCTACCTACATGTGCCCATATGCCCGAAGCACAGACAATGGCTCCGCTTCCAGTATAATTCCAGGCACTGGCAATACAAGGCACTGCCTTGGGACAGCCCCCAGAACATTCACGAAAAACCTCATTTCCCCTGATTACGAACCTCAGAACTAGGGGGATCGCAATATACCCATTCTTGGATGACATCCTCATCCATGCACCAAGTTGGGAAACAGCTCTGCATCACCTGAAGATTACCATTCCCCACCTAAAAAGGCATGGCTTTCTAATCAACCACGAAAAGAGCCACCTCGAACCCACACGATGACTTGAACGCTTAGGAGTCTTTCTCGATACAGGCAGATTCATCCCTCCCCCGCACCAACAGAAAATCAGAACCCTTGCAAGGGAGATCAACCTCAGGAGAGTGGTCGCGTTGACCACCCTGGCATCCCTGCAGGGTCTCATAGTATCGTATATTTGCCACCTACACTGGGGCCACCTACACCTGCACCCACTCCAATGCTTCCTCAGGCCCTGGCAACACCAGATAATGGAGAAATCCAAGATGTCCCTCAAGATCTCTCCATGCGCCCTAAAATCTCTAAATGGATGGATGGAACCCCTCAGGTTCGACCAGGGAGTTCAACTTTCAGAACCACAAAGGGTGTCAGTAACCACAGATGCGAGTCTTCTTGGTTGGGGGACTCATCTCAACCAAGAATGCACACAAGACACCTGGAGAGCAGAGGACTTGCCTCACAGCATGAACTGGCTGGAACTCAAGGCTATCCACCTGGCGCTACGGCATTTCCTACTGGAGCTCCAGGGCAAACATGTACTAGTTCACATGGATAATACTACAGTCCTAGCATATTATTATTATTATTAACAAACATTTATATAGCGCCAGCAGTGTACCTGGCACTTTACAAAGTAATAAAATAGATACGGTCCCTGCCCCTAGGGCTTACAATCTGAGAGACAGGAGCTGGGGGAGAGACTTAGGAAGGGGAACAGAGGGAGAGACAAGGGGTCTATGTAAAGCATATGTAAAGAACCAGGGGGGATCCTGTCCAGGGATCTACACAAGGAAGCCAACTACTTCGTACTGTGGGCAGAAGAACATGTCCTCTCCATCGTAACTGTACATTTGGGGAATCAACAACGAGAAAGTGGACTGGCTGAGTCGGCGAAACATAAATCCGGGGGAATAGTTCCTAAGTGAAGACGCATTCAACCAAATCATGAAGAGGTTTGGGAGACCAACAATGGATCTGTTCACATCACAGAATACCACCAAAGCTCCAAGACTCACGTCCCGCAACTTTCACCCCAAGGAAGTAGCTCAGCATTGAACCAGCCATTATGCCTTTCCCACTCCTGACCAGGATGCTGAACAAGTGCAGGAAGAAACACTCCAACCTGATCCTTGTAGCCCCATGCTGGCCCTGGAAACTTTGGTACACAGACATAATGATCCTGCACCAAGGGGATCAGCTGGAACTGAATCTAGCCCCAGACCTGCTGACACAGGGACCGATAGCCTGTGAACACCCAGAATTCCTGAGACTGACAGCCTGGCTCTTGAAGCTCTAGCTCAGGGCTGGGGAACCTTTTCTGTCCCAGGGGCCGCAATGAAAATTAGTGCAAGCTCCAAGGACCACAAACAGGTTGGGGGCGGGGGTGCCTAATGGGTGTAGTCAAGAAAAGGAGGGTCCAGATCATGGATCTGGGCCATGGATCTGTCCCCTACCCTTGTGTGTATGCCCTCCTCTCTGCCCCGTTATCCTGAGCTCATTTTTTGAGTACTTGGGGGTAGACTGGATCTAGGGGCCAAATCCAGGCACTGGGGGCCACATAAAAACCTGCGAAGGGCCCCATTTGGCCCCTTGGCTTGAGGTTCCCCACCCTTGCCCTAGCTCTACGAAACTTTGGATATTCCAAGCCAGTGCTGCATACATTAATGGCCTCCAGACCAAAATCCACCAGTAGGATATACCAGTGTACGTGGAGAAACTTTGTTAACTGGTGCTCCAAAGCCAAAATAGACCCGAAAAACCCTAAGGTCTCTCGCATTCTACAGTTTTTTCAAGAGGGACATGCTAAAGGGTTAAGACTCAACACCCTCTCCCTACGGGTGGCAGCCCTAGATAGCACTCTAGAAGTATTAAGAGACTTTAGGATTGCCTCTCACTCTCACACTAGAAAATTCTTGAAAGCAGCTAGGCAGATCTCGCCTCTGGTGGTGCACAGGTACCAATCATGGAATCTTAACATAGTCCTTAAATCTCTCACCAGGGCCCCCTTTGAACCCCTTAAAGAGGTATCCAATTATTTCCTTTCCGTTAAGTTAGCCTTCTTATTTGCTATTACTTCAGCACACCGAGTATCTAAGGTAGGGGCCCTATCCATTGACCCTTTTCTGTGCACGTTCAAGAAGGAATCGGTGGTCCTACGCCTCGACCCCTCCTTCATACCCAAAGTAAATTTACAATTCCATAGAGAACAGGAGGTCGTCTTGCCCTCCTTTTACCTTAGGCCCAGCCATAGATTAGAAAGGTTATGGCACACCTTAGATATGCAGAGGGCCCTCAAAATCTATTTATTTAATACATTTTTACCCCGCCCCTCCTGCAAACAGCTCGGGGCGGCTAACAAATTTCAGATAAAAAAACATTTAAAATATTTAAAACAGTCATAAAATTTTTAACAATTCTCCCCAAAGGCCTGGGCGAACAGCCAGGTTTTACAAACTTGCCAGAATGTTTAAAGGCTCGGGGCCAGGTGAACTTCCTCCGGGAGGGAATTCAAAAGGCGCAGCCCGGCCTCCAAGAATGCCCTCTCCATTGTGCCCCCCCCCCCGCTTAACATGGGGGGCCTCCAAGAAGGCACCCCCGGCAGACCGAAGGAGCTGCTCTGGGGTGCGGAGTGTGAGGCGATCCCTGAGGTATGAGGGACCGAGACCGTGAAGGGCATTATAGATCAACACCAATACCTTGAACCTGGCTCGGCACGCTATTGGCAACCAGTGCAGAGCCCGGAGCACAGGTGTTACGTGGTCCCGGCGACCCGTCCCCGAAAGGAGGTGGGCCGCCGCATTCTGCGCTAGCTGCAGCCTCCGAACCAGGAACAAGGTCAGCCCCATGTAGAGCGCGTTGCAGTAGTCCAGACTTGAGGTGAGGAAGGCATGGACAAGGGAGGCCAGGTCCGGGCCAGAGACATACGGACGCAACCTCCGCACCAGATACAACTGGCGGAAGGCAGCCTTCGCCACCCCCTCTGCCTGCTGCTCCAGGCAGAGATCCGCGTCCAGCACGACCCCCAGACTCCGGACCTGTTGAGCTACAGGAGAGCGAACCCCCCCAATCAGGGGGGCCGACACCTCCCTCGCTCTCCCCACCACATCACCTCCATCTTATCAGGGTTGAGCTTCAGTCTGCTCTGCCACATCCACTCCACCACGGCCTCCAAACACTGGGATAGCAACGAGACAGCAGGGTCTGGGTCAGCTGAAAAAGCTGAGGGTCATCAGCATATTAGTGACAACACACCCCGAACCCTCTCACGATCTCCCCCAAGGGCTGCATATAAACATTAAATAGTAATGGGGACAGAATAGAATCCTGCGGAACGCCGCAGGACAGAGAGCGGGGGCTAGATGTTTCAGCTCCCAGCACTATCCGCTGGCTTCTCCCCGAGAGGAATGAGCGGAACCATTCAAGAACCTGTCTCTTATACACATCTAGATGTGTATAAGAGACAGGATCTAGCAGGACAAGAAATGTCGAACGTCCTGCATCCATCTCTCGGCGGAGATCGTCGACCAAGGTCACCAACGCCGTCTCAGTGCCATAGCCGGGGCGGAACCCAGATTGAAAAGGGTCCAGGGTTTAAACAAGACCAAGTCATTTCGTCAGTCGTCAGCACTCTTTGTGTGCTACGACCCCAGGAGAAGGGGAAGAAAGGCTTCTAAAGCGGTCTTAGCTAAATGGATCTCCGCCTGCATCACGGACGGAAGCCTACAGGGCAGCCGACTTCTCTCCCCCTCAGAGAGTGCTGCCGAACTCCACTAGAAGCGCAGCCGCTACCCGAGCCTTCCGTTCAAGGGCTCCCTATAGTGAGAGGATTTAGGGCAGCTACCTGAACAATGTACATACCTTCACCAGGCATTACAAAATCAATATTTTGGATTCAACTGAGGCTGCCTTTGGCAGGAGGATCCTCCAGGAGGTTCTGGATTGAGTCCTCCTCCGACTTACAAAATTTATATTCCCACCCTGTTTAATAAGCGAACCACTGCTTTGTTACTTCACCATGGTGGACAACATTTGGCCTGAAGGAAGATATAGAAGGAGCAGTTGGTTCACTTACCTTGTGAATTGCTCTTCTGTATCTTCTGAAGGCTGCGTGTTGGCCCCACCCATTCTAAGTTCGTACAAAAGGACACTTTTCCCATCCTGGGACACTACTGGGGATGTTAACTGACCTGGTTCATCCGGATTAGTTTGGAACCTTCAGTATTTATTTAGATTGGTTTCATTTATACAGTTGGATAAATCCAGTTATGTAACCAGTTACAAGTCGTATAGTGGTAGGGTAGAGTCATTGTTTTATTTAAGCCAGAGAAGATTGCTCTCCAGAGTCTTCAGAGGATGACTCTGAGGGGGAATATTTGCCAAAAGTCCCAAGGAACAGGTAGGGACTTCTCGTTGATAAGACCTTTGAGAAGCTAATCAGAAATGAGGGGGGGTCCCTCCTGCCAATCACACTGTATACCCTCTCAGCTCTAAAGAAAGCACTTAGAAAACCTTAGAAGAAATTTTGAGGCAGGGTCAGCTCTCCTATGTACGGTCCTTACCTTCGCTTATGCTTGCAGAGCTGTGGCTAAATGATTAGAGTAAGGCAGGGACCCTTGGACTTCTGAAAGGGACAGAATCCTAGCATCTCACATCACCTTCTGGTGTTTGACACCACCTCGGACATGATCTTTTGGGCATCCCAAGCCATGGCATCTAATGTTGTAGCTGGAAGGAGGCTCTGGCTACGATCCTGGAAGGATGACACCCTAGCCAAAATCCTGTTAGTTTCTGGTGCTTATCAGGGAAGTAAGCTGTTTGGGATGTGTCTGGCTTAAAGTACTAGCAGACGCTTCAAACAAAACCAAGAAAAAGACACTCCATCAGGTGTCTTCAAATCAGCCCAAGAAACCTTTTTATTTCTTTCCAAAATCCCAATACAGGTTCTCAAACTATAGTAGAAGTTTCATGGATCCAAAGCGGAAAGGCCGGGGCAAATGCAACTACAAAGCCAATGGTCCATCAAGAGGCAAGTCAGCCACCCAAATCTGATTCCCTACTACTCCGACCCTGTCGACCTATCGCACCCTCCAATAGCCACACCGTCAGCACTGGCAGTGTGCAGCCCTTCCATTCGGGCTAACCACCTCATCTTGAACATTCATGAAAGTTCTGGGCCGTCTGATTGCAAATCTAAAGTCAGAAGAAATTTGGACTCATCCTTACCGGAACGACCTGCTCATCGTGTCCCTCTCATGGCACAAGCAGAGAAGGACCGGGACAGAACCATAGCTTATCTTCGGAAACATGGGTTCCTCCTAAATTTCAGGAAAAGTCACCTGACCCCCAACTCAATCCCTGCTGCATCTAGGAGTAATCCTAGATACTCAGCAGCACAGGATATTTGTGATTACCCAAAGATAAAACAAACTGGTCCAGTTAATCAACTTGGTTTGGGAATCGTCTAAATGCTGCCTGAAAACTCTAGTGAGCCTCCTGGGGCTCATGGTATCCTGTATTCAACTGCTTCATTGGGCTCAGTTCCATTCAAGACCTCTCATAGCTCTGTTCCACATCCAACTCACTCAGGGCCAAAGCCCATGGGTTTGAGTGTTGCAGACAGTCCAAGAATCTCTTCAGTGGTGGACGGACCAGGACTGATTCCAGGAAAGCTCTCCCATGTTGGATCCAGACAGGTTGATCTTAACAACCGACAACAGATTTAACGGCTGGGGAGCTCACCTGGAGCAAAAATCAGTACAGGGCAGGTGGTCATCATGGGAACACAAACCCCATGTAAACTGGCTGGAACTCAAAGCCATATATGTAGCTCTGCAGAAGCTCAGGGAAGAGGTCAAAGGAAGCCACCTAAGAGTCTATACAGACAACACAGTAACAAGAGCATACGTCAACCACCACGGGGACTCCTGCTCCCTGACTCTGAACATACAGGCAACATCACTGATGAAAAGGTCTAAACCCTATCTTAAATCACTGTCAGCCACGTACATCCAAGGCAAAGTGAACACTCGAGTGAACTGGTTGAGTCACAGGGAGATGGACCATGAGGGAGTGGTCCCTCCGTGAGGAAGCTTATGACAGATTAGTGTGCAGGTTTGGCCGTCCAGTGATAAACTTGTTCGCCTCCAGTGATAACACAAAGAATACAGCCTACATGCCATGATACCCAGATCAACGGACGGTGACCATGGACTCCTGATCCTACAGTGGCCCAAAGGACTAGTGTATGCTTTTCCACTGTTCCTGCTGAGAACCAGGACGCTGATGAAACTCCAGATGGACGTACACAAGTGAGGAGGGGTGACCCATTTTTTTGTCACAGAGACTGTGGTCTGCGGACCTTAAAGTGCTGAGCGTGTAACGCCTCTACGTCTTCCTGTCTCCACAGATCTCCTGTCCCAGATGCTGATCCGGAACGCAGACGCGCTGAAATAGACAGCATGGAGGTTGAACAGGGGGCTCTAGCAAGTCTGGGATACTCACTGGCAGTTCTTGATACTTTGCTGCATTCTCCCGAGGATCCACAGGATAGGTATTCCAGATGCTGGGGGTTGATCACCACCACTACCAGTAGGAGGCAGAAGAGTTCAGACTCCAACTGGACATGCTCAGAGGAGATCCATCCTCCATTATCCAGTTGGATTTCTGCCTCAAGTCTTGTAGGAGTTGGAGATTAGGTGCGCTGTATTTGGATGCACTATAGGCAGTATCCAGTTAGGATAGTGAAAATAGGAACTGAGGAAGGTATTTCCTCTCTTATTCTTCCTTCTTTGAGGGATATTTTTTTTTAATTAATAGTTAAAGGGGAGACGCATAGACAGGCCTAGTGGCCTGAAATCTCCCACCTCAACCAGCTGTCCACTCGGGCGCAGACTGACGAGCAGGACAGGTGCGGAGAGGTGCCACAGGCGCCCATTACCGCCCATCGCATACCCATCACCACGCAGCAGGGCCAATCAAAGCCAGCAGTCTTGTGAGTAGCGCTGCTTCTCCATGAGGCAGGCCACGCTTTTGGCGCTTTTTGAGGGAGCTGGACTGTGAAGCGCTCCTTCGCACCTAAATTTGCAAGCGGAGGCTCAGTTAGACCAGCAGGGGAAGCTCCAGGGCAAGTTTTCCCACCACACAAAATGGCGCCGCTGAGGAGCGTTCTCAGCCACAGGAGCAATTGGAAACCACAGATACAGTAAGACCCCCCCGGAGACTGGGGTAGCACAATTGTACTGGAGGCTTTAAATAAGCTCATCCAGTCCCTGGATCGACTGTACAAAAAGCAAGACAAAAGGCATCATAAATCCGGCTCTTCCCTCTTTGCTAATCCCAGACACAAACTGGCCAGGAATGGGAGGTCCAGGGGATCTGGAAAGGGTGAAGGACCCACCCCCAAAAAACTACATACTGATCCCCAGCCTCAGTTAGATATTTTAACCCAAGTGGGCTCATCCTCTAATGAGGAGGAAGAAGGAAGCCAGTTAGCAGGCCCCATCACAAATCCAAGATTTGAGGAGGAGGGAAGAGATCAATGGGGATTCAGAAAAGGAGGAGGAGGATATTTCCCTTCTCCATACCAATCAGACCCTTATAGGGGGTGGCCAGCCCAGGGTGGTTGCTTCTGGGTCTGAACAATTGGAAGAGGAGGAAGCAGAGCAGAGGATCAATCTTCCTCCCCAGAGGTCACAGAGGATCTCCCAGCTCCTGCAGGATCCTCTAATCCAGTAACACCAGAAAGTGACTGTGACTTTACCTTATCTTCTAGAGCCAAAATGGTGAGGAGAGGAGAGCAAGTGTTGTTAAGGAAGGGAAAGAAACGTAAAGCCAAGGAATCCGAATCTTCTGATGAGGATGCTGACAGGGAATATACTCCCAGGACCTCAAGCAAAGAAAAGGGAATGCTCTTAGATGAAGCTTTTGAGCACATAATTAGATCAGCATGGGAACAGCTTAACAAAGTGCTCAGAACAAGTCACAGGGGCTGCTCTACTCCTTTTCCAAACATAAAGCAGTGGTCTTTAATACCCCTAAAATAGATGCGGCAACAAATTCTTTGGTCCATACAGCTGTCTTCCCAACAGAAGGAGGTCTCTATCCTAAGGAGATTGGGGCATTGAGGCGGGTCTGCGTAGGAATTTTGAAGCAACTTTGGCTGCCCTTCAAATGTCTGTAGCCGTTTCACATTTCTCCGGGGCCATAATGAAATGGTTTGAACTCGGAAAAGCTCTTCTCAGTCTATAATTAGGAAACTGTCTGCTAATATTACTTTGGCCAACTCCTTCATCACCACAGTCTCTATGGACACGGTGGCCTGGTCAGTCAGGGCAATGATGGCAAACATGGCAGCGAGGCGCAGACTCTGGCTCCGGTCGTGGAAAGTGGACCTGCACACCAAAAATCTCTTGGTAGTGGGTCCCTACCATGGTGGTGATTTGGTTGGTTTGTCCTTAGACAAAATCCTTCCAGAAATGGGTGACAAGAATAAGAAACATACTTTACACCAGTTCAGCAATACTAGGAATTTACATCCCTATAACAAGCCGTTCTTTTTCAATTCCTTCAATAGAAAGAACTCAACAGCATTCTCCTTCCATAACTGAGGTTGTGAAACAAGGGGATGATGGCCCGGAAACAACAGAATCTTTACAGGACAGAGGGGCAAACCGAATTGGAGCAACACCCCCAGGAAGCACAAGGCGTGACTTGCTATTTCCATCCACACCTGCCACCTCACCCATCGGAGGAAGACTTCTGAACTTCGCAGAGAGGTGTGTCGGAACAACCTCCGATGCATGGGCAAGCGATGTGGGTAACGAAGGGATACGAGATAGAATTCTCAAAACATCCAAGGGAGTTTGATCGGGTATCTCCCAAGCCAAACAGCCTACACAAACATCCTCCCATGACTCTCGAAATATCAAGGCTGGCTTCAATAGGGGCAATGGAATCCATTCCAAAGGGTGATCAGCGGCAGGGCCTCTATTCGATTTTTAAAATATTTTTTTTAGTTGCCAAAAAGAACGGAGAACGGCAGGCAGTACTCAGTCTAAAGCTCTTGAACGGTTATGTGAAGATCAGGAAATTCAAAATGGAAACTTTAAAGTCCATTTGCCTAGCTCTGTCTCCAGGAGATTGGATAGTCTCATTAGACCTCAACGTACCCTTACCTTCACATACCCATACTGCCTGGCTTTTGAAAATGACTCCGTTTTGAGTACAACAAACAGCATTTGGTAATTAGGTATAGAGTTACAGCTTGGTAATCAGCTGGAGCGATAGGGGTTACATCCCACTGAGCATGCTCTGAAAAAAGTGAAGTCTGCCTCCTACTGGTCATGGGGCGGGGGGTCTACACCAGAATGAGAAGCTGGCCATCCAGGAGTAACCCTGTAGAAGGAAAATTTCCAAAGTAAGGACCCAATTTTCCTTTCACTGCTATAGGGAGGTATCACCATACACAGGTCGTGGATCAGGACCATAGTCTGTAGTATTCTACTTTTTTCTTTGTGCCAAAGGCAAAGTTGCTTATTCTTCTGTTTTTTAATATTGGTATTTTTTACATTGCTGTTCGCTTTCTATGGGTCTCAAGTTTGTGTTGTATATACATATTGGATATTAGATGTATTGTAGCAGAAAAGAGTGGCTTGTTTGTCTCTGCATAGAATTTAAATAATAAAGGAATTGGTGAAGTCATAACACTTGTCTTCCCAGCTCTAAACCACACACTTTAATTTCAGAAAAGACTTCTACTGTGTTGCATCATTCTTCATCACACCCAATATTTAATTTTTTCCCTAGCATTTAAGTGCTGTCCTTTCTTTTGCTAATTGTTGTTCCACTTCGAACCTGATTCATGACTTGCATGCTATGTGCACACAGTGCATGCACATGCAGTGTATATCGTGTGTGAGGTTTAGATTGGGCCCATTGGGTGCATTTGACATTTGCTAAGATTTTGTTAACAAGTCCCGTTCTCCTTATGCAACTTGTATACCATTCTGTGCGATGTCAAGAACTCAATAGGATGTTGCTGTGATAGGTGAGAAGATGAAGTCTCCTATAAACTTGTGAGGCATTTAAGGAATATTTTTCTAGCCAAAGCTTTCTATGCTGCATAACAAGGTGTTGGTGTTGACCTTTTAAAGCGCTAAACGGCCTGGGCCCCACCTACCTGCAGGACTGTGTCACCCTCCGGATCTTGGATCGACCTCTGCCGTCGGCGGGGGGCGCCCTCCTTGTGGTTTCCCGGGTTTCGACCATGAGGAGGGCATCCTCTGTGGCTGCACTGCGGCTGTGGAACTCCCTCCTGTTGGAGGTCCGGCTGCTGACCTCCCCTCTTTCTGTAGACAGTGTAAGACCTGGCTGTTCTGCTCGGCCTTTACTGAGGGAGATGGGATGGGTGGGTTGGGTTAGGGACGGGTTTTGGTATTGGGTTATTGATGGGGGTTTTGATGTTATTTGGGGTTATTGATGTTGTGTTTAATGTACTTTATTATGTGTTTTAAAATGCTAGACGCCCCGAGATGCTTATAGCAGGAGGGGGTGGCATATAAATTTAATTATAAATAAAATAATTTTACAAAAGAAAAAAAAATTCATTTGTCAAAGTTGAGGTTTGTATAGCCAGATTAAATATATTTCTAAAGATAGAAAGATATGGGGTTTTTTAGATGGTGTTTTACTGGATGTATGCTGATGATTGCTCATATCTGATATTCTCTTCTAGTGGCTGCATTTTTTATATTTTTAATTTTTATATATAGATATAGATATATAAATTAAAAATATAAAAAATGCATCCACTAGAAGAGAATTTTATATATATATATATATATATATATATATATATATATATATATATATATATATATATATAACTACTGTTCAGAGATTTTAGGCATTTTTATCTGCTTCAGTGCTCACTTTGAAAATTATATAAAACACTTTGTTGCGTAACCTTGTACAAACCAATTGTATTTGGTGTTTCCAAGGATTGATTCAAAGAGTCAGTGTATAAAATACATAATATAGTACAGTACAATACACAGCATATTTTAACTTAATTGTAAAAAAAAAATTTGTCCTTTACAGCAGGAACTCCGGAAGACAAGATGCGGCTGTTTCTTATCTATTACATAAGTTCAGTACAGGCACCCTCAGAGGTATGTTCATATTATCTTCATAAAGTATAAATAAGTATTCATGAAAACTCATGCCAGGTTGGGATTTCCTAAGGAATGAAACAAATGACCAAGTCAAATGGCTCCTTTGTTGTTTTTTTCTGAAGAAAAGTACAATAAAATCTTGTGAGATTTCATGTGTTGACAGCTATGTTTTAAAGTGCTCTTTATTATCACCATAGAAGCTTCTCAGTCACAAAATGTAGTTCAACACTTAAATAATAGTGGCAAATGGAAGGAAGCTGACTCTGAAAATACTTAAGCTCCACTTGCAGCAGCAAAGTCAGGCACGTTTTCTGATGCTTGGCTCTATTCTTCAAATGAGAAATCATGAAATGTTAATTTCTCTTTACTCTCAGATTGTAAGCCCTAGGGGCAGGGACCGTGTCTATTTTATTACTTTGTAAAGTGCCAGGTACACTGCTGGCGCTATATAAATGTTTGTTAATAATAATAATAACTCCACCTCTGTCTGATAATATATTAAATAACCTCAGATTTTTACTAGAATATTTTTAAAAGACAAATGAGTAGCACTAGGAATCTATGCTCAGTTTAAACTATGAGCTGGATGCTGTATCCTAAGATGCTTTTCATATGACCTGTGGACTTCATACAGCTTGTAGGGCCATTCTCTATGGCCATAGAGAAGTGACCTGCAGGCAGTTGTTTGCTGTCCTCATGTATTCCCCACCTCCACAGCCCCTTGAGTCACCACAGCGGTGAAGGAAAGCCACTTGTACTGATCCCCACTGAATTTCATGGCCACAGCTTATTTGTTTTGTTCAAATTTATACCCTACCCTTCCCCTAAGAAAGTGACTACAAAATTGAGCTGTTAGTGGGGTTGCTCTCCTATGCAGTTGAAGTAGGTTCTTGGACTGTGTCGACAGCAATAGGGACAACAGTGGGGGCTCCCATGGCTATGATGGGACTCCCAGGATAAGAGAGGATACTGCTGCTGCTGCACTACCAGCTATGGGGGTGGGTGGAAAGGAAATTGGTGTGTGCGTGCGCGCGTGGGGGAGCCTGAATTGAGGGAATATGTGCAAGAGATTTTGTCTGTGACAGTCTCTTTGCTTTAACTTTGGCCTAGATGGTCATAAAAATTTGTATATATTTTAGAATGTGGAATATGGCTTATATTCTTGACACTGTTATTTTGAATTTATTCTGTGGAAGTATTTATCTTCGTATAACCAGAAACACTTCTTCTTTTTCACAGTAAAATAAATCTGCCTTTGATTGGTGTGCTTTAGTTCGAACACAAACAAAACGTTATAAACTAGTTTATTTATATAAAACCAACACTGTTCTGATCATCGTTGTGAGCATTGCATATATGGGTAAAAACAGACATGACGCTAGCCACCCTTGGTGGTTATTTATGCATGTTTCAGGGCTGCATAGGGCACCAATACAGCCCTGCAACATGCATAAATAACCACCAAGGGTGGTGGTAGGGTGGTTAGCGTCATGTCTGTTTTCACCCTGTGTCAGAGAAAAACAATAGACTGAGAATTTAGGGTTCACTAAAACCACAATATTACCTTTATTTACTCTGAAGCATTATAAATTTGGGGACAATTGCACTTTAGCTTCACAGATCCATTGTTTTATGATGGCAGAAAGCTCTCTTCACTACCTGGCACAAAGCTGGGGACCCCCATCTATTCCATTTTAAAGGCCCGGAGTGCCAGTCTTGTCTCCTAGACTTGTAGGATGTGTGGTTTGAATGCATGAAGCAAGGTCTGAATGAGCAGCTGGCTAGAATAGTAGTTGGAAATAGATATGTTGTACAAAAGGAAAGAGAAAAGGAACTAACGGTAGAAGACACGGTGCTGTTCATTATAATATGCCACTGAGAGCCAGTGTGGTGGTTAAGAATGCAGTACTTGGACCAGGAGGTAGGAGGAGGCCTTCAGTTCAAGTCTCACCTTAGCCATGAACTCACTGGATGACCTTGGGCCAGTCACAGATCTCTTGGCTTAACCTACCTCACAGGGTTGTTGTGAGGATTAAGAGTTGTTAGTTAATGTTGCATTTAATAAGCGAATTGTAAGCCATCCTGAGCCTAAGTGATAGGGTGGGATGAAAAAAATCTAAATAAATTATTTATATGGACTTGAAAAGAGATGTCCCCTGATGACTTGCATGTGTATTACAAGTATCTTTTCCTGTACCCGTTAGTGTTGATGGGGGTCGGGGTGTTTTTTTATGAACTCGTTCATATATCAGTAGAGTGCTTTTGACATTTTACGTACTCCTGTAATATAAATAAATGAGCAAAACATAGTTTAGATTACAATATTGCAGTGCCGATGGCATTCGAAAAGGCATTTGGCAGGTGGAAATAGGGGATTGGGATGGTCTTGGGATGGGGTGGAGGGGTTAGGGAGAGGGTTGTTAGGTAGGGTTTAGAGGTTACTTTAATTGCTTTTTATGTGTATTTTTGTAAACCACCTTGAGCCTTCAAGGGAAGGGTGGGATAAAAAGTTGAATAAATAAATAATAAAATATTCAGCACTGATTTTATCCATAATGAATCATAGTTGTTAGAGACAGAAAACATCTATTAGCTCAATAGCGTTGTAGTGGTTTGTCAGTAGGGTCTTCATATAAATTATATGTTCTATAAAGGCTTGGTCTGAATTTTGCTAGGTCTTGAATTTAAATTTTCCTTTATTATTCATTTGTTATAACTTTCAGCAGTATTGCATTTATATTGTTTGTAATGTGAGTTTAGTAACTTTCATACATACATTTTACATTAAGATAGCGTCTATACTCCAAATGTATATATTGTCAAATTATTAGATTCACTCCAGTGTATAAATTATAGTAGTGAACTGGTTTGGAAAAGTTGTATTTAATTTAATTCTCTTATTGATTATTTCAGGTTGATTTGGAACAATATAAGAAAGCACTGACAGATGCAGGATGTAATCTTAATCCCTTGAATTACATAAAACAATGGAAGTAAGTTAACTTTTCATATAATCTCAAAGAATTGGGACAGGGAAGGACTTTAGGATATCGTGTATCATTTTTAATATTGAATATATTTGTAGTTCTTGATTTATGGATTCTTATGTAACAATTTGTTCTTTTTTCTGATTTAGACCAAATTCTAACATGAAAATGTGATTAATTTGGACTTTAATATTTGATTTCCCCTTCTATAGCTTCTTCAGGCCAGTTATTCAAGATGCAGGGAATGATTACCACATGGCAAGTAGAATACAGCAACAGCTTTCAACTGGGCATGCTCAAGTGTGATCACGCCCTCGTCCCCAGTTGAGTCGACCTCTGACTAGGATAGGAGGTAGTGTGGGTGCTCTGCACCCAGGCAGCACTTTCTCACCCCATTAGAACTTCTGTGAGACGGGGAATCTCTTCATTAGCTCTGCTGCCTCACAGCTCTCTCCAAGAAGGGCTTGGAGAGTTCTTATCTGGCTGTTCCCTCCCAAATACATCCTCCGGTCACCATCCCTGTGGGCATGGTCCAGGAGAAGAGCAGGCATAGGGGAAGTCCCGTCCAGCACATTCCTCCACTCTCCGCAGGACTGCTGAGATCCCGCTCCAGGCCGCGCCTCCCCAGCGGCTTTCTTCCCACCTCGCTGCGGCAGATGGCACCCAAAACTAAACTGAAGCTGAACCAGTGACAAGTCGCCCTGAAGCGGAGCAGCGGGCCCACAAGGAGTGCTGCTGCAAGCACAAGGAGGAGACAGCGGAGCAGGAAGAGTCAAAGGAGGACGAGTCCTCACAAGAATCAGTAAGGGGGCCCTCTCCCTGGACCTGGACCAAAAAATCCAATTAGAGGCCATGAACAAGATTCTAATGGCACTGGCTCGGATTGAGGAGAAACAAAAAACAAACAAAGCACTGGGTGCCTGAAGAAATGCCCTAGACCTGCCCTGGAACCTTGGCCTAAAAAGTTATTCAAGGGGAAGTCCAGGCCTGCAGGGAAAGGGAAGAATCCCACCCAAAGACTCCCTCAGGGCTCTGGTGGGTTCATCCTCTGAAGGGGAAGATATTTTTGAGGAGGGCTGGACCCTGGAGGAGGGGGAAATTGCAACGGGGGAAGAGGAGGCGTTCTCTTCCCCTCCAGCAAAGAGGCCCAAGAAACCTGGACCCCCCCCCCTACACACACACACACACACACACACAAATAGCTGTTACGGAGGAAGAGGACTCCTTGCAGCAAGAGGAGTCAAATCAGGCCTTGCTATCTGGATCCTGATATGGGACCCCCCAGACTTAGAAGGGGTTCTCTCCCAGGTTCCAAAAAAACAAGGCAGGAAGCTTCCCTCAACATCAGAGACAAAACTACTCAGGAGGGGACAACGGGTCCTTAAGATCCAGCCAAAGAAACTGAAAAAGAGAAATCAATTCCTCCGTGGAGGAGGATGAAGACTGCTAGAGACTATATTCCGGCCGGGTATGCCGTGCAGCACCAGCCCCGCACAGGCAGCCGGGGAGGTGGTGTAGCAATTATTTTTGGAGAAGACTGGCCTGTTAGGAGATATCCAGTTCAGGAGATTGCAGGTATTGAGGCCCTCCATGTGGTGTTTGATTTGGCTGGGGGCAAGCTAGGGGTGCTGCTGGTATTCCGGGCCCCTTCCTGTCTGACAGCATCCCTTACCACTCTAGCAGAGTTGGCCTCGAAGGTGGCGTTGGGCTCCTCCAGGACTTTGGTCCTGGGGGACTTCAATGTCCATGCCGATGCCGGCCTTGTAGGAGCGGAGCGAGAATTCATAGCCTCCATGGCAACCATGGATTTGTCCCAATTGGTCTCCTGCCCAACCCACGTGGGGGGGCATACCCTTGACCTGGTCTTTAGTAGTGGCCTTGAGGCAGGTGGTCCGGTAGTGGGGGGAGGTCAGGGCTATGCCCTTGTCATGGACGGACCATTGTCTTCGCCAGGCCAGTCTCTCAGCGCGCCACCTCCAGAAGGGGATGGGACCAGTTAGATTGGTCCGCCCTCGGAGGCTGATGGAACCTCAGCGGTTCCAAGAGGTCCTGAGGGAATTAACCTTGGACCTGGACGGTCACTCTGTCGATGAGCTAGTCCAACATTGGAATAGCTGGTTGGGGGAGGCCATTGACAGGGTGACTCCGAGACACCCCCTGCCTCTGTCTCATCACTGCAGGGCCCCTTGGTTTACCGAGGGGCTACAGTGTATGAAACAAGTAGGCAGGAGGCTAGAGCGACACTGGTGTCGGACTCACTCTGACTCCGACCGACTTCTCCATAGGGCTCATTTGCGGTCTTATGTTGACCCCATAAGCCCCAGCCACAAAAGGTAGTTAGTTATGCTTTGTCTGCAAAGGGGATCACTGGTAATACCAGGCCCTCTCCTTTGGCCTGGGTACTTCTCTGCACACCTTCAACAGGGTGCTCATACCACTCTTAGCAAACCTCCAAACCAAAGAACCAAAGGGGTGACTGTATACTCCTACCTCGATGACGTCTTGGTACAGGCACCTTCTCGGGACCTGGCCTCGCAACATCTCCAGCTGGAGCACCTGGGAGTAGTAATCGATACAGAGGTCATCACTGTTTATACCCGAGCAAAGACAGCAGAAGATCAGGGCCCTGATCTCGGAGATCAGGTCATCTCAGGTGCTGTCCGTGAAGACGGGGCAGGATATACATTTTACATAAACAAATAAAAATATAAATCTTTGAATAAATACGCAAGTTTGGGTGCCCAATTGTCGGCCTCTCCGGTGAATACGAAGACAGATACGTTTATGTCCCGCTGCTACCATCGCAAGACCGAGGCTCTAGATGCTCTGAATCACCCGTGGCCATGGGGGTTACTGTACGCCTTCCCCCCCCTTTTCCTCTCCTGAATCGCACAATGTGCAAGTGCAGGATGGAGCGGGCGACATTGATCCTAGTGGTGCCCTACTGGCCTCGCAGACCATGGTTCACAGACTTGGTCACAAACATCCAGGGTTCTTGAAACTAACAGCATGGCTCTTGAGGCCTTAGCACTTCATAATCTAGGCTATTCCTAGACTGTGCTTAGGGCTCTCTTGGCATCCAAACATAACTGCACTCAATGCATCTATCAGTATACATGGAATGTTTTTGTGCTGTGTTGTCATTGCCACCAGTTTAATGCCCAGAGCCCTAGCATAGGTCAAGTGTTGGAGTTCCTCTAGGAGGGACTAGATAGGGGGTTGAGGCCTAATACCTTTTCCTGGCTGGTGGCAACCCTGGATAGCACCCTGGGGGTTCTGGGAGACGTGAGGGTGTGTACACCCTCACATTTAAGAGATTCATTAAGGTGGCCTGCCAGTTGTCACCTGCCCTGGAACTTTAATGTAGTGTTGAAGTCCTTGACAAGGCCTCCCTTTGAGCCCCTTTTGGAGGGCTCAAGGGAGGCAAAGCTGCGCGGCTTTGTTTTCCCACAAGACAGAAGCTGTGCAGTATTTGCTTCCCAGAGCTTTTACCAGTGCGAGATGCTGCGCATATAGCCTTGTGAGAAAGCGGCCTAAGGTGAAGTCTCACCCTACTTCCAGCTGTCCTTTGTCTGGAGAAGAGAGGGGTCAATATGAGGAAGAGTCTGCAGAGACTTACATGGGTTTTCATGTGCAGCTGTGACCATGGAAGCATTTCCGATCTAGTAGTTGGTAACCACTGGCTCTCACTATCTAACAAAAGAATTTTCCAGAAAGCGTAGAGGCAAAGTGAGTAGTCGACTCATGCCCACTCTTTTACAATCTAGCTTTAAAAATTTCTTTCTGCTTCTGTTGTCTCCAGGACTATTTATTCAAATTAATCCAGGTGCTAGATCTGCTCCTAGAGAAGCAAGGTCTGATGTTTGGTGGATGCTCAGATTTGAAGTTGTTCATCAGAATCCCCGTTTGCTTTTTAAGACTTTTTTCCAAGTCTACTCAGTTCATTGTTGCTGTTTACTGTTAGAGGACGCTATTAGTGAAATTGACTTCAAAGATGGTTTAGGAAGATGACAGTCAGGTCTGAAGGATGTTGATGAATGTGTGATATTGAAATCATAGTTGGAAGGTACCTCAGGGGTCATCTAGTCAGCCCCTTGTACAATGCAGGAAATCCGCAGCTACAGCATCCCTGACAGATGGCAGTTTAGCCTCTATTTGAAAACCCACAGTGAAGGAGAGCCCACCACCTCCCTAGACAATTTGTTCCACTGTCAAACACCTCTTACCGTTAGGAAGTTCTTCATAACGTTTAACCAAAATCTACTTTCTTGTAATTATTTTTAGTCTTGCCTTCAGGGGCGAGAGAGAACAAGTCTTTGCCATCCTCCCTGTGACAGCCCGTCAGGTAGTGGAAGACTGCTATCGTCTCTCCCCTCCATCTTCGCTTTTCTAGGCTAAACATACCAGCTCCTTCAACCTTGCCTCATAGGACTTGGTTATCAGACCCCCATCTTTGTCACCCTCCTCTGAACCCATTCCAATTTGTCGATATTCTCAAAGTGCGGTGCCCAGAACTGGGCACAGTACTCCTGATGAGGTCTGACCAGCACAATGAAACTATTCCTTCTCATGACTTGGAAACGATGCTTTTGTTAATGCAGCCTAAAACTGCATTCACCTTTTTTTGTAGCTGCATCACACTGATGACTCCTGTTCAGTTTGTGATGAACTATAATCTCCAGATTCTTTTCACATGTACTGCTGCCAAGCAATTGCTGTACAATTCTACATCATGAGTTGTGGTAGAATTGTAAATTTGGCTAGAAGTGACGAAGGGAAATCATTCACATGCATTGACCGTGGATACGCCTAATTATTTCATTCTTTTTGTAATTTGCGTAGAGAGGTGAGTGAACAAACTAAACTCAGTTTGTTCATCTTTTTTGTGAGTGAGTAGTAGTAACTCCATATTCAGTGTCCTTAGTTATACAGTAGATCAGATTGCCTGATCTTAATAATTAATTTATCCTTTTAAAAAATAAAAAAAGTACTATGAAAGGTAGTAAAGTTCTTCTTAACTTACCTTCACTTTTGATTTACATAGCATATTACAGTTATGCTTTTGGCTTTCTAAACATAGCTCATAATACCTGGTGACTTCAGAATGACAAAGCATGGAACATTAGGGCCATGATGCATTTATTCAGTCTTTGAGTACAGGGAAGCAGATGTTGTCTGTAATGTGCCTACTTCTTAGCTGATAGCATTATTGATCCTCTTATACGAGAGAGACTTGTTTCCATCCTTAAAAGCAGTCACAGTGGAAGAGAGATAATATATTAGTGAACATAAATTGAGTATCAGATTTTTAACCCATTTATTTCACAGGGCTTTTGCCAAGATGGCTTCAACTCCAGCCAGCTATGGAAATGCTACAGCTAAGCCAATGGGGTAAGTTACAGAATTCATCTACGGACACAGGGTGTTATCAGATGAAACAGTACCTTGGAATAGCCAGCAGCAGTTCCGGGGCCATGAGCCTATCAGGTGCTTGCAAGATGTTCGCCACCCACCTGCCATGGGGCTGCTACTCACAGCATCATCTTGGGGAAGGCGGATGATGCTATGGGCCAATTTGGGGTACCGTGCTTTCCTGTGGCTGCCTCTCCCGTCTGTTGGGGTGGACCACGATGCACCCGCTTGGCTGCCCCCATCTATTGGGATGCGCACAGCCTCTCCCTGTGTGTACACGTCGGTCCTACAGGACCATAGTTTCTCAGGAGTGGCGGCTAGAGCAGTCTGGGGAGTGACCGCATCATGGTGTGGGGGGGGATGGAGTGTAGCACCAGCCCATTTGTTGGGGTGCCACACTCAACCCAGGGAGTGACGGCTGCGTGGACCAGCCGTTTCTTTTCACTCACAATATAACTTGAGCATAACGTACCCTCTTGGGATCAGAAACAATAGCTGCTTGCAGATGTTCAGGAAGGGGCGGAGAGTTTAGCTCACGTTAAAGCAGTCATATGAAATCCCCGGTCATATGCACAGAGGTGTTAGCGTTATTTTTCCATTCTCCTTAGGTGCATACAATTCCTAATGACATCATTAGGGGTCCTACTGTTAATGAAAGGCCTAACTGGGTATCTGTCCTAACTATACAGAGAAGAAACCATGATCTATAAAACTCAAGCAGTTTACATGTTCAGTACTCGTCTTTAAAAAAAAAAAAAAAGTTACACTGTAATGAACTTTAATGAAAAAATAAATGTTTACTTTCTCCCCCTGCCTCCGGCTACTCCTCCGATTGGGTAGCTCGCCTGTTAGACCGCCATGAGACAAGTGAATGATTGTTTACTCCTCATGCGTCCCGAGGTATCCTCTTCTGAAGGTCCAGTCTGTCTTCTTCCTTCAGACCATCAGGACTGGATCTTCTTGGAGCGCTCCTTAGAGCACGCACAGATGGAAAGGCGGGGCCCAGATGGGTAGCGCTCCTCCCTGATGGAGTCTAGGGAGCCGCTTGTCCACCCTGGCCAGCTCCCTTGCGCAGTGCCTGGGAGCAGGGGAGCTGCGTGGGAAGCAAAAATTTTATATATATATATATATATATAAGGAGGAGGCTTCCAACTGCGGCACAGCCCAGTCAAGTCCAGCCCAGCGTCCCCCCGCCCACAACAAGATCCAGCGCGGTTGGGTTCTGAGTACCCCAGCAGCAACATCCCCACAGCCAGCGTGGCGTCTTCCCTCCCCCCATCATGTCGGAGACACAGGTGGCAGCAGGGCAATCCATGGAGGAGCAGACACTTTCAGCATCGGAACAGCAAGTAGTCTCGATTGTCCTATCTGGCCAGTACTATGGGGAAGGTTTTGGTTTCGCTCAAAAAGCTTTGCGAGCTCCAAGGGGTGGGGGGGGAGAAAGAGATCCCCCTCTAAGGGTCCCAGGCCCAAGCAGAAGGCCCCTAAAACCCAGCCTGAGAGGGCGGGAAGAGGGAAGAAAAAAGCTCCACGAGGGAGGGGGCACAGCGGCACGCTTGTTGGCCTCCTTGCAGTCCTCTGAGGAGAGCTCAGGGGAGGGTGCTGAAACCAGGCCCAGACAATTATACCTCAGATCAGACTCTGACATTGACTCCAGGCAGGGGTCCTCCAGTTCGGAGGATGGGGAAATCGGGGACCAGGCTCCAGACCCCAGGGAAAAAGACAGGCAGTTTCCAGGGGCACAGAGAGATGAATTCCTGAGGCAGGTTATAAAAACCCTCCAGTTAAAGGAGAAAGCTCCTAAGGAGGAATCGTCTGATTCTCAGGAGGAAGAACAGAGGGATTACATCCCCTCAGTCCATGGGAAGGACCTTGGAGTTCCCCTTAATAGAACCTTTGAGAGACTAATATTAGAAGAGTGGAAACAGCCAGGGAAAGCATACAAGATGAACAGGAGCCAGGACTCCCTGTACTCCTTCTCTCGCAAGAAGGAACCCCTATTCAGGAATCCTAAGGTAGATGCGGCGGCTACTTCCCTCGCCAGACAAATGGTCTTCCCCATGGAGGGAGACTGTTTTCCAAAGGACCTGATGGACAGAGCGATTGATTCCGCTTTGCGTAGGGCGCTAGACTCTTCAGCCTGCACCTTGAAGATGAATATCCTGTCATCCTATGTGGCTCGGACCCAGTTGGCATGGATGCAGGAAGCTCAGGACCCCGGGATCTCAGAGAGAATGTCCCAGACACTCACCGCACATATAATGATGGCCACAGCTTCCCTGGCAGATGCATCTACCGACACAATGACCTAGGCAGCCTGGTCAGTAGCAGGCTCCGTAGTGGCTAGACACAGGTTCTGACTGTGGTCCTGGCAAGGAGACGTGACAGCAAAAAATCTCCTCGTATGAGGACCCTACAAGGGCCTCCAACTTTTCGGAACAAGCCTGGACAAGGTGTTAGCGGAGGCTACGGATAAGAACAAGCCAAAGACGCGACAGCAAGTGGGCACAAAAAAGTGCTTTTTCGTCTCCAAACTTTCAGACCCAAGGGAAACTCCTATCCCTACAGGAAGTTCCAACCCCAAGGCAGCAGGGACTCTTCCTTCAATTTTGCCTTCCGCAATAGGAATCGCAGACAAGGAAGGTTCGAGAAACAGAAACCCAGGCCCAGACCTCAGGGCAATCCAAACAAGATTCATGACTATGCGGAGGCTCTGGGGGTTGGGGGCAGGCTCCAAGACTATGCAAGGGCCTGGGAGGCATCGGTATCAGGCACCTGGGTCTTAACCTGCGTAAAGCAGGGCTATTCCATACAGAGCTACAGAGCCAACCAAAAGGGCGTTTTATGGCCTCCCTGGCCTCCAACACCCTTACAAAGCGAGAGGCCATGCACAAAGAGATCCAGAGGCTTCGGGAAATCCGGGCCATAGAGGAGGTGCCCCCAGAGCTCATGAAGTCGGGACTCTATTTGATCCTTTTCCTGGTCTCCAAAAAGCTAGGGAAGTGGAGAGCGGTGCTGGACTTGAAGGCGCTGAACAAGCACGTAAGGAGACAGCGCTTCAAGATGGAGACAGTGGCATCAATCTGCCAGAGTATCAGGAAAAGGGACTGGCTAGTGTCTCTAGACCTCAGAGAAGCGTATCTCCACATCCCATATTGCCTCCACACAGAAAGTGACTCAGGTTCAGTTACCAGGGAGCGCACTGGCAATTCAAGGCCCTCCCCTTCAGCCTTTCATCCACTCCCCGGACCTTTACAAAGATTCTAATACCACTGGCGGCGAATCTCAGGAGGGAGTGGGTACATATATACCCATACCTCGACGATCTCCTCCTCAGAGCCCAGTCCAGGGACAAGGTGTTAGCAGACCTACACAGATCAATCCAGTACCTCAACCAGCCCGGATTCTTGGTCAACAGGGACAAGAGTCACCTACAACCAACGCGCAGGCTGGAACATCTGGGAGTCATACTCAATACAACTTTAGATGTTGCCCTGAACCCTCCAGCGAGACAACAGCAAATACACACTGATACGCGTACTCAGGTGGCGATCCCGAATAAGTTAAAAGTATTGGCCCAGCTACTCGGCCTGCTGATATCCTGCACTCGCCAGGTACGTTGGGGACGATTCCATCTTCAACCCTTGCAGATGCTGCTGCGGCCTTTCCAAAGAGCTGACGCTCGGGCTCAACCCATGGGTCAGGATACCCCCACACGTAAAACACTCAATGTCCTGGTGATCAGGACCAGAGGTATTCAGAGAAGGAACACCACTGGCAGAACCCCCCAGGTCGGTGGTGACAACAGACGCCAGCCTCCGAGGATGGGGCGCGCACGCGGACATTGCCTCGGTCCAGGGTCGGTGGGCCAAGAGTGACGTGGCACAGGGAAATAAATTTCCTGGAACTAAAAGCGGTTCGCCTGGCGCTGATACAACTTCTACCAAAGCTGCCACACAAGCACCTGGTGATTTACACGGACAACACGACGGCAAAAGCTCACATCAACCACCAGGGAGGGTCGAGATCAGCGTCCTCAATGTGGAAGCGGCCCGGCTCTTCCGATGGACCCAGAAACATGTACTATCAATGAAGACTCTTCACATCAAAGGCCGGGACAATCATCAAACAGACTGGCTGAGCCAACAGAAGATCAGTCCTCACGAGTGGTCGCTGTACGGATCCGTTTTCAGGGAGATAGGTCAATTTGAGGAAGACTGAATCTGTTCGCTATTTGCAGATCAGAACACCACTCAGGTACAAAAATTTATGTCTAGAGCCCCCTGCAAAACGGTAATAGCAACCGACACATTGAACCAACCCTGGCCCAAGGATCTACTCTACACGTTTCCACCGTTCCCACTGCTACAAAGGGTAATAACAAAGATAATCAAAGAACGGGCGCAGGTCATCCTCATCACACCATGGTGGCCCAGGAGACCGTGGTTCTCCGACCTGGTAGAACTCAGCGGATCCCAGTTTTGGAGATTGCCCATGATTCCCATTCTACTATCGCAAGGTCCCATACTGTGCGAGTCTCTCCACAATTTAAAGCTGACAGCTTGGAAATTGAACGCACAGCCCTGAGAGGCAAGGGATACTTGTGTTGACAACCCTACAGCTATCTCGAAGACCAGCAACAAGGAGAAGCTATGGGTGCACGTGGAAGATTTTTGCTCATTGGGCAATGGCACAAGGACAGGACCCATGCAAGGCAGGCATTCTGCAGGTCTTAGAGTTTCTCCAACAGGGACTTGACAAAGGGCTGAAGCCTAACACGCTAGCCAGACAGGCAGCAGCCCTGGATTCGGTACTTAGGGCAGTTTACAATAGAACGGTGTTTTCTCATAAGCACGTCAGACAGTTTTTGAGAGCAGCGAGGATTTTGTCCCCTCCCGTAGTACATAGATGCCCATCATGGAATCTAAACCTGGTCTTAGAGGCTCTTACTAGGGCCCCATTCGAATCCCGCAGACACATTTCCTTGTATTTTCTATCCCTTAAGGTGACCTTTCTAGTGGCGGTCACCTCGGCTAGGAGGATATCAGAGCTGGGGGCCTTATCAGTAGAGGAAAATTTCTGTTCCTTCCAGGAACACTCGGTCACCCTGAGGTTAGATCAGGCATTTATTCCCAAGGTAAACGCTCTGTTCCATAGATCCCAGGAGATAATCTTACCATCCTTTTGCCCCAATCCTACTCATCCGAAAGAGAAGATTTGGCACACTCTGAACGTGCGTGGGGCAGTCAAAATCTACCTAGCAAGGACACGGGAGACCAAAACATCCACCGCATTGTTCGTTAATATTAGGCCAGGATATTTGGGAACAAAGACTTCAATGATGCTCATTTCCAAATGGGTCAAACAAAGTATAGTGGAGGCCTATAAGACAAAAGGAAAGGTTCCTCCTCTCCAGGTCTGGGCACATTCAGTAAGAAGTGCGGCCACCTCATACGCTTTTAAAGCCAGGGCCTCGTATGAGGACATTTGTAGGGCAGCCACATGGTCATCGCTACATACCTTTGTTAAACATTATAAGGTGAACGCCTACAAGTCAGCAGAAGCGGCTTTTGGTAGAAGGGTGCTTCAAGCGGTACTGGATTCGCCCAGTGCTGTTTGTTCCCACTCTTAGAGGAAGTTTGGCTTGGGTACATCCGAATCAGAAGAGTAGCCGGAGGCAGGGGGAGAAAAGGTAATTGGTCACCTACCTTCGGTGAATTATTTTCTCCCCTGTCCTCCGGATAATCCTCCGATCCTCTCTACCAAACAGCTGCAGGGCAGTTTAGACATCTTTTTTTTTTTTTTAACTGGAGTTACGTTAGTTAGCGGTTATAGTTGTGGTTTAGGACATACTTGGGTTCCCAAGATGCAGGGACGATAGGGGGAAGTTTCTGTTAACTCTATTAGTTTGTTTTTTACAATACTGGAGACTTATGGAACATTGGACATTGTCCTCGGGCTTGGTGACAGACTGGACCTTCAGAGGAGTATAGCTCGCGACGCATGCGCAGTAAACAATCATTCACTTCTACCTCCTGGTAGTCTAACAGGCAAGCTACCCAATGGGAGGATTATCCGGAGGACAGGGGAGAAAATAATTCACCGAAGGTAGGTGACCAATTACCTTTTTTTGTTGCTTATGTTCAGTACAGTAGAAGCAGGTCTGCAAAGAAGGCCTAACTTTCCCTGACTTTCCTCTGTTACTTGTGATGTGTGAGACGGTTTTCCTTTTCCTTTATGCTAGAGGAATTGTATTCCATCGAGCAACTTTCTGAACTTGTTCATTGATTACAATAAACTATCAAAATAATTGTATTAAACTAAGAATTATCTTGACCATGGAAAACAAGTGGAACTACTCCAGTGAACTTAAGAATTGTCAGCATTCGTTTTTTTCTGCTGCTGAAAAGTTACTTGAAATTGAAGGAATAACCCAACTTTCTAGCTGAACTGCTTTTAACACTAGACCAAGGAATATTTTTTAAATAAATAGAATGGCTGTATCAGTTTCCTTGAAACTTGCAAAACCTCAACTATATTGACAGCACTGTTTTACACTAGACCTTTTTTGTTCAGCAGACATCAATCAGATTAGAAATAGTTAGAATTTTTGTCAAATTTCTCCAGAGCCACAACAATGGGTGTCTTCAAACGTTACGCGAACACGGTGAACCACGGTGAATACCCACCTGTGGTGACCGTGTCCCGTACGTCTGTTCACGGTGCGCCAGATGTTGGCCACGGTCAATCCCCACATGGAGTTCGTTTGAACCACGCTTCCCGGGCTAGCTGAGGGAAGGTCCCGGGAAGCGTGGTCAAACCGACCCTGGGCCGTGGCCAAGGAAAAGTAACGTCTGGCCGCGTGCCACGGCCGGCCGCGGCGGCCGCATTGGCCCCGCCGCCCGCCCGTCTCCTCGGAGGGCGGGCGGCGGGGTGCGTGGAGGGGACGGGGCCGCACGTTGCGCCGCGCAGCCCCGGCTCCTCCCACTTTCCCCGCCGGGATCCCCCCGGCACGTCTGTTGTGCCGTTACGGGGTGACCCCGGCGGGGAACGAAGCCGTTGGTGCCGGTACGGGGCCAACGGCCAACGTAACGTCTGAAAATACCCTATGATACCTCTAAAGCAAAACCTCAAAGCCCTTCTTAATTCAGTGAAAAGGAAGGCAACACAATAAGCATTCCTTGGGGAGGGTTGTTTGCTTTTGCTGGCAGACAAATATATGCATTATATGGTCTTTATTTTTTTTATTTTTTTATTTTCAGTCTGTTCTCACGCGTTATGAATACAGGATCACAGTTTGTGATGGAAGGAGTGAAGAATTTGGTACTGAAGCAACAAGTGAGTTTGAGAATGAAAATCAATTTTTTTAAAGTTCTATGATCTACATGTAGGAGAAAAATCCTATGTATATGTATTAGGTAACATTTTATTCAAATGAATTGTATCAAAGGTCACTTACTAAGCACAAGTGATATACATGAATATTCTGTGTGCATATATGAACTTAGGTTTTAGTTGTATCTTTTTATTTTTAGACAAATTATGCCTTCTGTCCTCAGGAGTAAAAACTGCCATTGGCTGAGGCCCAGAGGTGTGGGAAACCATGACCCTTACCGGGCATGCAGTAGTCTGAAAGCCCAGTGACAATCCACTTTCTGCCCCCCTCCTAGCTGCATGGCGAAAAGGGCTCCAGTAGTAAGCATCTGCAGGGAGAAATAGGGAGATAAGAACTGCACTCAGGAGCCACAGTAGTGGCTTCCTCTTTTTCCCCCTTTCTCCCCTGCTCCAGGTCCCACCGTTTGCGAAGGGTGTCCCTGGCCTTGGGGAATCGGGGCATGTGGTTCAAGGCAGGTCCTTGTGCATGATCCACAAGCAGCAGCAGCTTCTCAAGTGCCATGCATAGGTCCTTGTAGAATTAACAGAAGTAATTCTAATTCCCTCTTCTTTGACCCAGTAGTATCACTGTCAACCCTCAGATAGATTTTGGGGTAAATCAGGCCCCAAAGGGGTACAAAAAAAAAAATCGTAAAACATTTTTAGCAAACCTGTACCACTTCATACTCCCATCTATTCCTCAACATTAATGGAGTCAATTGTCCTGTGTTGGGTCGTGTTCCCCATCCCCCTCATTTGTAAATAAAATAAAATAAAATTGAGAATTTCACTAAAATGGTATTGGGGAAAAATTTGACCCCAATTGTAAGGAATAGGAAAATTAAAGCACTACACACCTAAGGTACTGGGGGGTCATATTCACCCCAAATGTTCCATTCAATCCCCAGTCAATTCAGTATCCAGTACTGTAATTTGGGGAATGTTGGAGTACTATTTTTATGTTAAACTGGAATTATACTCCAGACTCCAGCCCGTGCACTTCGCTCCTCCTCTGTCCCTTCTCTCACCCTTCCATGCCTTCCCTGCTCCCCTAAGCGCCTTCGTCCTTTCTCACTTGCTGCCCCCCATGCCTGGAACTCCCTCCCTCCCTGTCCACATCCGCCTTACCCCCTCCCTTCATACCTTCAAATCTCTCCTTAAAACTCACCTCTTTCGCTCTGCTCTGTCTGACTCTTTATCCTGCTGAGCCACTATCCCTATACCTACGATTGGTTTACCCTTATCCTTCCAACATGGACCTGCCTGCTGTCATTCTCATCGTAACCAAGCCAAGTACGTGCACTTGAGACCTCGCATCTTCATGAATGTTAGACCCCTTGTCTCTCCCTCTGTTCCCCTTCCTAAGTCTCTCCCCCAGCTCCTGTCTCTCAGATTGTAAGCCCTAGGGGCAGGGACCGTGTCTATTTTATTACTTTGTAAAGTGCCAGGTACACTGCTTGCACTATATAAATGTTTGTTAATAATAATTATTATTATTATTTTCAAATCAATCACATTAATTTTTTTTCAATTGGGGTCTATTTTACCCCAATACCAGATTAATACAGTGCATTTTTCAATCATCTGAAGGTTAAATTGTTTACCCACTGTCTGAAAGCACTCATGGTCAGAGTAAGGCAGTTAAGAGGCCAAAATCTTCTCATCATTTATTAAAGATGGTTTGACACAGGCAGGATGAAAAGATGCACTCTAAGCTAACGTGCAGCACCAGTTCAACCTAGGCTCCTTCTGGGATACAGTGTTTCTTTGAAGATCAACCTCTCTCAGGCTGCCTCAATCGCTGTGTAGGCAGCAGCTCCCTTCCTACTGGGCATCTTACCCCCCACTACTCTGTGTGGATATTGCCAGGCTGTTCTCTTACAGTGATCTTGGCAGAATTTCAGTCAGCTATCCAAAGCTGATACCAAACCAACTTAATCTCCTCCTTTGACAGGATAACTGGTTTGGTGGATAAGGAGAAAACAGTAGTTATAATTGACTTGGGTTTTAGTAAGGCTTTTGACAATGTTCCACATGATATCCTCATGAGGAAGTTGGAGAAATCTGGCCTTGATGGTGTAACCATGAAGTGGATAAGTAATTGGTTGAATTGACTGCAAGCAAAAAGTAATCATTACCGAGTCAATCTCAGATTGGGAGGCTGTCCTCAAGCAGCATTCTGGGACCAGTGCTGTTCAACATTTTAATTAATTATTTTGCTGAAGGAATACAGAGCGTACTTGCGAAACCTTCTTACAACACAAAATTGGAAAGCACTGCAAACACTAAAGGACAGGGTAAAAATTCAAAATAAGTTGGAAAACTCCTAAGTTTAGGCACACAGAATAGAAAAATCAAACATTAATATAAAATGGGAATGACTGGATTGACAGTAGCACAGCAGGAAAAGATACAGGAATAGTTGTGGATCACTGACTGAACATGAGTCAGCTAAAGCCATCTTAAGCTGCATCAACATTGTGCCATTCTACTCAGCTCTTGTTAGGCCCCAGCTGGAGTGTTCAGTTTTGGGGCCCCCATTTTAAGAAGGACATAGAGAAGTTGGAGAAGGTTCAGAATAGAGCAACAAAGATGATAAAGGGTTTGGAACACAAATCATATGAGGAGTGGTTGAAAGATTTCGGTATGCTTATCTTGTGAGGAAAGGCAAATCTATGTATTTTTTAAAAGCTGCCATAAAGAAGTTGGATAAAGTATCATTAGCTACATTGTCTTTTATCTCTAACTATATTTTAGTTGAGTGCAAAGCTTCTGTTGACTTCAATGGAAACAGCATTTCTCCCTTGATTAAATTAGTACTGCCCATTCCCAAAATAGAGAGAGCCTGACAAAGATCTTTCTATTCATGATCATTTTACGCAGTGATTTTTCCACATGTAACGTAAAGCCAGCTTAATTCTTAAGACTTGATGCCTAGAATTATCAGTGCAATGATGCATTGGCCTTGCTATCTTCATTTATAAAAAAAATACTGTAGCAGAATTCACTTTTGATAGTCCAAAATAGGAAGATAGAGTTCTTAGTTTTCCATGACAAAAAAAAGGAAAATTCTGATAAAAAAACAGATTTTCTCTCATTAAAAATTGTAAAAGCCACCATAAAAATTCTGTAAAACTGTCGTAAAAGTCCCCAAAAGTGACAGAAATGATGGCAACTCCCGGAAAGGGACAAAAAGTCCCAGAAAATGATGGGGGAAATGGCAGAAGTATAGAATTACCAGTACCTTTTCAAAGGCAAAATCTCTGGTTTTCCATAGTTTTCTGTGGAAAACCAAAAACTAAGAGCCCTGAATATGATTAACTCAATATTTTTATATATCCTATTTGAATCCAGTCTAACTACTTTAAAATTACGGCTACAGCAAAAACTGTGGCCCTTTTTGCACAGACACTCTAACATTGATATAATGGGTGTTACATTTTATTATACATGCTGCAGGTGTGCTATATGGATGCCCTGCAACATGTATAATAAAATGTAACACCCATTTTATCAGTGTTAGTGTCTGTGTGAAAAGGGCCTATATATCAGTTCTCTTGTAGTTGTGTAGTGTTTTCATTACTACTTGCAGTATGCAGTGTTGCCACATTATTGATAGAAACATTGCTTTTAATTTCATAAATATTTCATAAATTTATGAACATTTGAAATAGTAAAATGTTTCAATTACAGGAAATAACTAAAGTATAAGTGGAGAAATCGCTCGGATGAAATCATTTTAAGTAAAAGAAATTTGATGTGTGTTAGTTTTGTTTGGGAGCTTATGAGCCTAATTTTATTTTAAGTAATTAAATTACTGAGTGAAGGCAGTTTTAGTGGTTTTTAAACACAGCTTGTTTTTTTGTAAAACCAATCTTGAAATGTTTCTTTTCATACCATTACCTTATGGGTATCATATGTTTTGTGAATCAAAAATATCAGCTATCATATAAAACTTTTAAATGGTTTCCACAGCTTTTATAAGGTACTTTGTCAGGATGGGTTCAGAAGGAATGTTATTTTGAATACCTATACAACATAATAATTTAATGATAATTATTTTAATTTTTATATAGTGCCCCCCTGCCAGGACACGCAGAGCGCTTCACATAGAACAATTTAACACAATTTTTTAATCCTCACAACAAGCCTTTGAGGTAGGTTAGGCTGAGAGAATATTGTGACTGCCTCAAGGTCACCCAGTGAGTTTCTGGCTAAGGCAAGACTTGAACCGTGGCCTCCGTCCTACCTCCTGGTCCAATTATGATAAATAAGACACGATGAAATATTTGTAATCTACAAAAATATTTCAAAAGAACAGTGTCCCAGTTGTTTGCCAAGACGTCTCTGAAAATTACTTCTTGTAAATAGCGATCTCATATGAGACCCACTGAAGCTGACTGTAGTTGAAGGAAATTACATAGACATCTACACATACTTGGCTTAAAAACCTAATAGCTTTGACAACCAGTCTACAGTAGCACACATTGTTTGACTTTGTTTTGGAAAACTTTTGACTAAGGTATGGCAAAAGGCATGTTTTCAACAGTTCTTTTTCTTCTTCTCACCTTTAATTCTGGTTCCAGTACTGTACAATTTGACACGCCTTTTAGAGTAGCCAAATAAGATGCCTTTCTGTTTTGGTTTATGTATGTTGATGGCTTTTTCCCTTATGGTGTTTTTCTCCGTTAACCGTTATATGCCGTATACTGACAGGGATTTTTGTTCAATTTCCTCTGTATCTGGCTTATTCCTATGATTTCCTTTTCAGGTATGTTTTCAGCAAAACCGGCTGCTTAATCAATCATTCACTTTGCCTTCTCATCGCAAACCCTAATTACTGCAACTTTATCTGCCCTCTCACTCTTTAGTCATACAGTCATAGGTATTAAGATCTTCTTTCTTGCCCATCTCTCTAACCAACTCTTTTTTTATTTCTGCCACTGGCTCTTTATTTCACCAAATCAGAATTGTTTTTTATCTTCACGATCCTGCACAGCTCTGCTGACTCCTGCTTTGTCCATCTATTCTTGCCACTTTTCATGTGGTTTTTGTCTTCTGTCTCCTTGTTTGTCAATAACATAAATCTTATCAGCTCCAGGATTGTCTGATGTGTGGGCAAACGCTCACTGATATAGTAATTCTCTGTAAACGTCTACTCTGCTGTTATGTTTACAAAACTCTGCCTTCTGACAGTGGCTAGGCATAATTTATGTGTGTCTTCCTTTTTCCATTACCTTACTTCTACATTCCCCTATTCCTGCATTCTTCAGCAATTATTCCTTACCCATGTTTGTTCTTTGTCCAGCATAGTGGGCACCAAATCTAGTTTGGAGCTTATTAGGAGCTATCCTAATGCAAATATTTGATGATAATTAGTAGCCTAGAATGAATCCATAGGGATACTGCTCTCTTTTTTCACATCTGTTTTCTCTTCTGAAGCACCTGCAAGTGACCAGTATTTTCTAGTTATGGTCTGATGCCAAGCCACCATGAGTATAGCTAGGATGGAAGGGGCCCTGGTGCAGAAGATGGGCTGCGGAGGGACACACATCCCGCTTCCTGGCAGGGAGGGGAGGTGGGGTAGGCTGTGATGGGGAGGCCTGGGGGTGGGGGCATAGCTAAGATGGAAGGAGCTCTTGTGCAGAAGATGGAATGGCTAGAAAGAAGGAGGGAGATGGGACAAGGTCACTGGGTTGGGGAGGACACACCAAGGTCACTTGGGCAGTGTGGAGGAGAGGGTGGGGGCAGAACAGGAGGAAAGTTGGAAGGAAGAGAGCCGGGGAAATGGGGGTGCTGGGGAGAACCAAAGGGGAGGTTGGGGGCAGTGGGGGGGATGTGGTTGCCAGGCTGGAGCATCACTGGAAGTGGTGGGGGCCAAGGCTAACTGGAGGCAGAAAGTAAGGAATGTTTGGGCTGGACAGGCTCTTCCTTATGTACTGTGGGGAAAGAGCGTGGGAACAGGCCACCCATCCATTCAGTTCTTCTTTGGGCTGCCAGAGCCATCCCGTTGCATCCAGGCACACCCTGCCCCCCACTCTGGCCCTGGTCTCCTCCCCTGGGCAAATTCTGGACACTTGAAGGGGGAGCGGTAAGGATACTACATCAGCTGGGTGCAGAGGGCCCATGCACAAAGCACATATACTCCAAATTCAGGTAGGTCCCTGAGGCTTTTGGATCCCAATGCAATTGCACCAGCTACGTATATGTTAGCTATGCAGTGCTTCTGCCTTCTCCTGTAAGAAGGTATGTATGAGATGGGTTGAGCAGTTAGGTATCTTACTATAAAGCATATATTCCAGGCTTCAGATTATTTTTGCAGCTGTTTTGTGAATCCTTTTCAAATTGTATAATGTCTTTTCAATTCCAGACCTGTATTCCAGAAAGGTTTTGCTAATGCCATAGAGAGTGGCAATACCACTGCCTGCCTTCTACTTGATAGCCCCCTGTTTAGATATCCCCAGATCCCTCCAGCTGTCTGAGCTACTATGGCATTACACTGGGATTCATGGCTATCCACCAAGACACTCAAATTCTTCTTATTGTGTCTGCTTTCAAAGTTAGTGTCATTCATCTTGTCAGTGTAGTCTACATTTTTCCCCCCTAGATTTATGACCCTACATTTGGCTGTAAGTTCAACACTTATTTTTCAGCCTACCAAATTGCAAAATGCTCCTATTTATGTTTCATTGGTTGAAAACTTCTCCCAAGCAGATAAAATTTCACAGAAATTAGAACACAAGATAAATTAATGTAAATATGCTTTAAAATAATTCACTTGCTTCTGTTAATGGACGGAAAGCAAATAATGTCTTTTGCCATGCTTCTTTTATAATGTACTAATTACAAGCTACTTATATGAAAGCTAATATTTTTGCTATTCATATAAAACAAAAAATTCTATAACAATGCCACTTACAACGAAGACAAATGTTCTTCAATTATCATTGCACTGACCAACTAGAAACCTGCCTTAGAAGGTGATTTCTGGCTCACCCATCAGTGTACCTCACAGGTGCAGATGATGATAATGCACAAAGCCATTTTAGATTAATCTCTCTTATAGAAAGACTTTTTCAAAACATACAGTTAACAGCATGGTATTTAGTAAATTTAACCCTTTCCAGCTACTTTTGCAGTTCTAACAGTGATGTCTTTTTAAACAAAAACAAAAAAACCAAGCAGGTGTATTCAAATTGAATTAATATAATTATGGGAGTTATTTTCTGTTTTGATTATTTATTCCAGTGTTTACTCCATCCTTCCCAAAAAAGCTTAGGGTGACTTACAAAAAATAAAAACATACAAAGCAGTTTTAAAAATCCCCTATCTCCCCCCCCCCCCTCCAAAATATCCCTACCCCCTCCACCCAACCCTATCTCTGCCTGCCACAGCCTAGTCAAGCAAAAAGGTCTTCCCTCTCTTCCAGAAAACAAGCTGGCTTAGGTGGATCTCCAAGGGGAGGGAGTTCCATAATTGTGGGGCAGTCAATGAGAGCGCCTCCCTGCATGTCCTTTTTTGTGAAAGTTTCACAAACAGATCTACCTTAAAGAGGACGCTCCCAGTCAATCGCAGAGGCCGTGGCAGAACATAAGGGAAGAGGTGGCCTTTCAGTTACCTGGGGCCCAAGCCGTTTAGCTCTTTTTATAGGGCAAAACCAGCACCTTGAATCATGCCCAGAAAGCTATTGGCAGCCAGTGTGGACTCCGGAGCACTGGTGTAATGTGCTCCCAATGACCTCCTCCCATCAGAAGACTGACTGCCGCATTCTGCACCAGCTGCAGCTTCTGAACAGTCATCAATGGCAGCCCCACGTAGAGTGCATTGCAATAGTCTAGCCTCAAGCTTACAAAGGCATGTACAACAATGGCTGAATCTGATTAAAAAGGTTGCAGCCTTCTCACCAGATGAAGATGGTGAAAAGCACTCCTGGCCCCCAACGTAGTTTGGCAATGAAGGCACAGCAGTGGATCCAAGAACACCCAAGACTGCGAACCTGTGTTTCCAAAGGAGACCAGACCCCATCAATAATAGGAATTCCTATATCCGTCAGATCACAATACCAGCCGACCATCATCCCTCCAATTTTGTCTGAATTCAGCTTCAATCAGCTCACCTGCATCCAGTTCCTAACAGCAGCCAGGCACTGGGTAAGCACCAAGACTGTAGGACAGATTAAAAATAGAGTTTGGCATCATCAGCATATATATTTATTTATTTTATTTATTTTGTCAATTTGTATCCCGCCCTCCTGAGAACAGCTCATATTGATGGCTCTTAACTCCAAATCTCTGAACGATCTTACCCAGGGCCTCAGATGCACATTGAACAGGAGTTGGAACAAGATGGAATCCTGAGGGACCCCACAAGGGAGCTCCCATGGGGACGATGAGCTACTACCCATCACCACTCTCTTGGTTCTCCCAGCCAGAAATGAACAGAACCACTCAAGGGAGTCCTGTGAACCCCTGCCAGGTCAAGTAGCTGTGTCAATGCCCCATGATCATTAAAGGCTGCCAAAAGATCTAACAAAATCAACAGGGTCCAATTACCCTTATTAATTATCCAAGCAGAGATTGTCAACCAAGACCACAAGCACAGTCTCTGTTCCATGTCCAGGACGGAATCCTGAATGACATGAGCACAGGAATCGAATAGCATCAAGATGTGCCTAGTACTGCGAGGCAACCACCCTTTTGATAACCTTCCCTAAAAAGGGAAGATTAGAGACAGGGCAATAGCTGATAGGGGAGTCAACATCAAGAGATGGTTTCTTGAGCAGGGGTTGGACAACTGCTGTTCTGAGGCCATCAGGCAACCCGCCCTCCCAAAGGGGGGAGGCATTGACAAACTGAGCCAGCAACGGTCCCAATGGTTATATTCATCCTTTGTAGCTCATTGATACTTTTACTTTAAAAACAGAAAAACTAGAAAACCATAATAACTTTGTAAAGACTTAAAACACCTTCTATTGATGGTGTGAATTTATATCCCCATTCCCACTTCCTAAGGAGTTGGAGGGAAGCTTTTATTTTATAAATTTTAAACCTAGAAGCCAATGTGGCATTCTTGATACTGGTTTTATACTACTTTCTATCATAACTACAGGTGTTTTATCTCTTCATCTAAAAAGACACTCAGATTGTTCGTGAAATGAGAAAAGTTTATACAAATGCAAAAAAAGGGGAGTGGGAAAAAGAGATATTTAATAAAGCTAAGAGAAAAGGCTACTTTATGCATCTGGAGACTTTGACTTCCAGGCACCTGCTGTAACCATCGTAGTCCACTTTTCCCCCAGAATCTGAGAATTTTCATTGTTAATTTATTTTATTTTGTTAAAAATTTTATCCCGCCCCTCCTACCCACAGGGCAGCCCGGGGCAGCTAACAATAATGTAAATGATAAAACAATTAAACAATTTAAAACAATTAAAAAATCACCAATACAGGGAAAAGAAACCCACCCTACCCCTCGCCAAAGGCCTGGCGGAACAGCCATGTCTTACATAAATGCCGAAATATCAGGAGAGTGGGGAACAACTGAGCCTCCTCCGGGAGGGATGGCCACCAAAAAAGTTCTAACATCAGTGGCCACCCACCTTGCCCGAGACGAACTCGAGGGTCGTACGAGCACATGGGGAGTGAGGTGGTCCCGCAGATAAGTAGGTCCCAGGCCAGGAAGGGCTTTAAAGGTTAGAACCAGCACCTTGAACCTGGCTCGGTGCTTCATAGGCAGCCAGTGCAGAGCCTGGAGCACTGGTGTCATGTGCTCCCTGCAGCCTGCCCCAGTAAGGACATGGGCCACGGCGTTCTGCACCAGCTGCAGCCTCCGGACCAGCTTCTGGGGCAGCCCCACGTAGAGCACGTTGCAGTAATCCAGCCTCGAGGTGATGAAGGCATGGATGACAGTGGCGAGGTCGGCGTCTGAGAGATACGGCTGAAGCCTCCGGACAAGATGCAACTGCCGAAATGCACTCCCTGCCACAGCTACAACCTGAGATTCCAGGATGAACCGTCATCAGCATACCGATGATACTGCATGCCCTGAAACCCTCTCACGATCTCCCCTAACAGCTGCATGTAGGTGTTAAACAAGAGGGGGAACCGAATGGCACCCTGCAGGACTCCACATGTGAGGCCCCGGGGGGAACACGTACACTCCCCCAAGACCACCCGGTGAGTTCTCCCGACCAGGAACAAACAAAACCGTCCAAGACCATTCCGCCAATCCCGGCACGGTCCCGCACGCGAGTCACCAACACCTTATAATCGAATGTGTCAAATGCAGCCAAAAGATCTAGCAGGACCAGTAAGATCTGATGACCCTGGTCCAACGCCAGATGGAGATCATCAACCAAGGCCACCAACCAATGCAGTCTCCGTACCATACCCAGGCTGGAAACCAGACTGAAAGGGGTCAAGGAAACCGGTGCGGTCCAGATGTTCCTGGAGCTGCCGTGCCACAGCCCGTTCAGTAACCTTCCCTAAAAAGGAAGGTTGAAGACCGGCCGATAACTGGCAGGAACATCAGCATCAAGAGATGGTTTCATGAGCAGGGGCCTGACCACAGCCTCCTTCAGGCAGTCAGGCACCCTGCCCTCCCGAAGGGAGGCACTAACCACCCCAACCAGCAACTGCCGTAACGTCTCCTGGTTGACTTTCACCAACCAGGACAGGCAAGGATCTTGTTCGCAAGTGGTGGCACGAACAGATCCCAACAAGGACTCCACATCAGCAGGCAACACCATCTGAAACCGATCCCACAAAACAGGATAGAACGGGCCGTCCATAGCCCCAAGGTGGAACCTCTGCAATAACTGGTACTGAAATCGTAAGGATGTGAGCGATCTTATCTACAAAGTACTCAATGAACTGGTCACTGGATTGGTCCAGGTCCAGGTGGAGGCAGGCAGGACTGACCAAACCTAAACCTTTCACCACCCTGCACCGCCACAGCATAGGCCTTTAAACTGCTCCTATGCTGTGATCGATCATACTTGTTGCGAGTCCGGCGCCACCGGCGCTCCAACCACCTGCTCTCCCGCTTCAAACACCACAGGCCCTCAGTAAACCAAGGAGACCTGTGGGAGACTCGGGAGGGCAGCGGATGCCTGGGAGCCATTCTGTCAATGGTCTCAGCCAGCAAGGTGTTCCAGAAGGCTACGAGATCATCGACCGAGCGGGTGTCAGGGTCCAGGGGAAACTTCCCCCAGAGCATTCCGGAACTGATCCGGGTCCATAAGTCTCCGGTGGCGGACCGATCGAATAGGTCCTGCACCACGTTGGGGGCTGACATGCGCCAGGATGCACGCCGTAAGGAGATAATGGTCAGACAAAGGCTCCACCCCCCTGACTTCTACCAACTGACCCCCCGCCTCAAGGCCAGTACAGAAAACCAAATCCAGTGTACGTCCCTCCTCATGTGTGGGGCTACAGATGATTTGGGACAGGCCCATGGTTGTCATGGAGGCCATGAACTCATGCCTCGTCCCTCCAAGATCGGTGTCAGTGTGGATGCTGAAATCCCCCAGGACCACTAATTTAGGGGTTCAGAGGATCACATTTGACACCAGATCGACAAGAGTATGTAGGGATGCTGCCGGGCAATTGGGTGCACGGTACAGCAGCAGCACCCCTAATCTGTCCCCCGCCAAATCCAACACAAGATGGAGGCACTCAACACCTGGTGGAGCCTGCACCAGATACTTCCTAAAAGACAATGCAACCTTGATAACAATGGCTACACCGCCCCCCTGTCCCTCCAGCCGAGACTGATACTGCATAGAGAACCCAGCTGGAACAAGATCGGCGAAAATGGGACCCGATTCCTTGTCCAACTAGGTCTCCGTAATACACACAAGTTAAGCAGCTTTCTTACTTGAGGCACAGGGAGAGTATATATTAAATCTTAATTTTAGTCTGTACTTTAATTCAGCAAACAATCTCTGGCTTATACTAAGAACTAGTACTAAAAAAGAAGAATAAAATGTGTGAAACCTTGCTATAGTAAATAATTCCGTAAATAAGTTTGTAGTGCTGCTAATCTGCTATCTTTCTTGATTGTAGAATATAGTTTACTCAGCTCAGAATAATATTTTACAGGGTTGTTGTGAGGGTGAACTAGACAAAAGGGTGTAAAACTTGGAACACTGAAATCATTATAAAATGATTAAAATATAATAAACATTTTGCACCATTACTGAAATCGCAAAAACTGATGGGGGAAAATGATGCACTGTCAAGAAACTTTTGGCAAAGGAGCTCCTATTTTGCAGTACACCGAGTTACATCCTTTCCTAGCTCATCCTAGGCAAATGGAGTTAAAGCAGCTCGACTGGTTTCCTGATTTCATTTGTGTTGGCCATTAGAAAAGAGCTTTGTAAATAAATTTGGACATTAGATCTTTTAGTTGGCTGAACATGCTTCCTGAAATTCAAATAGTTTGGCTTAGAGGAGAAACTCAACAGCAGCAGCACATCTTGTATAAAACTATTGTATAAAATTACTGTATAAAACTATTGTATCACGTCTCTTGGTTATTGCACTTTCTGCCAGTGTAGCAAAAGTGCATAGAAATGGTATTCTTTCTCTATGCAAAAAATTATTTGGGATAAATGTTACAAAACTAGACTTAGAGGGATAGTCACAAAGGTTATTGCACATTTATAGTGTAATTCCTAACAAAAGATGTAATGCCAGATACTAGTTAATATTCTTTGTGTTTCTCCACTGATACAAAGAGGACTTACTGTTCTAAACTGGGAGATGGAGACAAACTATTTCAGATGGTATCTTTTTTTGGACCAGCTTCTGTGTGTGAGAATATGCAAACTTTCAGGCTCCACAGGGACCGCCCTTGGACATGTAAAAATAACCTGAATGAGAACAAGTGGTAAAAGTTCTGAGGGTGCTTTCCCACATGCGGAGACACAATCTCACAAGGCTGAGGGTGAAGACACTTGCAAATCACACACATTTTCCTGCACATGTGAAGGCCCTAATGTGCATAATTGCTGCTGTCATGCACTTTTACAGGCCACTTGACAGGGCTGCAAAATCCAGCTCTGTCAAGCAGCCTTGTAAATGCACATAACAGTAGCACTTTGGATTTGTCATCACATGTGCAGGAAAATGTGTGCAATTTGCCACTGTGTTTTCACCCACAGCCTTGTACGGTTGAGTTCCTGCACGTGGAAAAACACCCTGAAAAAGGGGCCTGTGTGGCCCAAAAGCTTGCATATTCTCAGCAACAGAAGCTGGTCTGATCAAAGATAACATCTTTCCTAAACTAGAAACTGGCATTTTCCTAGTGTAAGATGATCCACACCATCTTACAGCCCTTCAAAGTTCTTGACGTTAGTAAGGGGAAATTATGGTGATTTTTGGTAGATCTAACCTGTCAGGGGTCTGTTTACAGAGTACAGCTATACACAACTTTCAAATACCATCTCAGTATGGGAAACAAATTCAAGAATGTGTGTGCAGCTACATAACTTACAATTTGGGCTTATTTATATGGTCCTGTTAAATTTCTAGGAGTTTCATATTCGTTGGGTGCATACGCTATTCGAATAGAGAGATGGGAAAAGGAGAGAGCATGTTTCTCAAATCAAACACCATCAGAAAATGTACTCCTGTGGGGACTTCTGCTTCCCAGGAGTTTCATTTTAATGTTTTTTGATATCAGCAAGAAAGTACTTAAGTAGCCAGGGTGTTGTAAAAATAGTTTTCTGTACAGAACTTTATAATAAACTAGCACAACGTAGCAGGGTTCATGTCCCATAAAATATACTTGGGCTACAATATGGCTAAATAAAGAGTTCTACATCTGAACTCACTAATATCAAATTATTTCTTCCATAGAATCTGCCTGTCACCCGTATTTTAGACAACCTTATGGAGATGAAGTCAAATCCTGTAAGTATAACTAGATTTTTGTTGGACCAAACCGTAAATAAATCTAATCTAAATCTAACTATATTAATGTGTGCAATTTAGCACTGCATACTAAATTTGTTTTTTAAATAGGTGATATGCAAAACATTGCTTGCACACCGGGGACATGAGGAGATAATTCAGGCTGCCCTTTTATCAACATGTGCCAAATGCTCCAAAACCACTGCTTTTGTTTTTGAAGGGACAGAGCAAATTTAGAATTTCAACAAGATACAAGAAGAGCTCTTTTAGCTTTTCAGCAGCCCTTCTCCATATCCAGATATTTTCCTTTCATCTGGGAAAGTGCCAGGAAGTAATAAATATTCTGCTTTACCTGAATAAGGAAGAATAGTTGATTGAAAACAGCTTGCTAGTTACCCCTGGTTGGAGGAGAAGAGAGGCCAAAGGCACTTCCCTCCCTGGGGGAAGGGAACGGTTGGAGCAACTATTTCCCTGCCTGTACTCTTCTCCGCGTCTCTAGCAGAGCAGGAGGCAATCTTCTATCCCTAGCTATGGATTCAGCAGGCTTACAGGAGTTGCCATGATAATTTGTCCAAGTGCCAAATTCCATCACAGTTGCTGCAGGCTTGGGATTTCAGGAAATTCAGGTAAAGTATGGGTGATCTTGCAGTAATACTTAATGTCATGACCACTTCAGAGAATAGTTTTAATACTATCAGTAGTTGTCAGTCTGGGGATTAATGGGACCCTAAATTAAGACGTAAGAGTCCTATACAAGTAAATGACAACTGGAATTTTATTAAGTAAATACCTTCCTCAGTCAATATGAAAGCTTGAATAAGGTTTCTCAAATGTTTGGCAGGCTAACAGGAAGGCAGATGGCTTGGGTAGTTATGACAGGATTAGCTCTAGGGCTCGCTAGCAGCATAGCCACTAACACGTGTGTGGTAGAACATGCATTAGCCTAATTAAGGCCAAAGTTACATGAGAAAATCTACTAAGGGGAGGCTGGGAAGGAAAAGAGCTGAATCTACGAGAGTAAGAAGTCAACAGGAATATTGGGGAGTGCCAGGGGCTGCACCTGGCAAGAGGTTACACTCTCCAAGGCCTGACTTACTACCTTACAGAAGAGACTTCTAAAGGAGGCAGGTTTTTCTGTGAGGGTCCTGCAGCTCAGGCACCCTTCCTGGACTTGCAGCCAAGTACAGCGCTGTAGATCAAGAGCACCTGTGAGTTGATCCCGCAATGGGCAAAGTAACACTAGACCACCCACAGGGCCCCCCTCGTTCCACTCCTGAGCAGTTTGCCATTCATATACCTTATTTCTGCTGACCAGGAAAACGCTGACCCCTTCCTTCATTGGGTTATATTTTTTAAGCGTTTGCTGACCCAACCCAGGGGATGTTGGCAGTATGTTCTGCTACGGGATTAGTGCTCAGGACAAAATAAATCGGAAATCCCACCTTCTAAGCCAGTAAAGACCAGACGAGGCAACACTTTTAATCCGGAAGGAAGTTCGCCAGCAACTTACTGGAAAAGTATTCTTTGTGGCTGATTAAAAGAGAGGCACTAACAAAAATCTTGGGAAGTTCTGAAAGAAAATGAAACTATAAAATGTCTAGAGAGAGAGTATGTAAAATGTATAACACTTGGAATTACATTTCTGCGGCTTTTGCTTCTCTGATGCTTGAAATCTGTACCACCCTAAAAACAGAACGACAGAAAGAGCCCATTGTCATGCTGACAAAAGATTCAGAGAAGAAAGCACTTACCTCTCTGCATTTAACTTTACAAAGTTGCCTTAATGTTGCTATGACTGACATGCTAAGTCCTGTACTAGACATAAATTGATCAAATTTACATCTGTATATAATTATAGCAATTAAATAGAATATAATTTATACAGAGTTGTGTTAATTGCTGCAGTTTATTCACAATTATATACTAAATATTAAGTTATATTAAAGTGATGTTAAAAGTAAAACTTATCCTGGCAGTGTTTACAAATATTATTCTTGTCCATTGTACTTTTAGAATTAACAATGCTGAGTAAAATGGGTACACAGTTCTTTTAAATTCCACTCAGTCTGTTGGCCAAATGTTTCTGCCTGCCTCCACTGCCATCTCCTGTAGGCAGTCAGCAGGCAGCCTTACGTTTGGATTGTTTTTTTGTTTTTTTCCTTTCAGCAGAAGCAAACACTGAACAGTAACTCTTGGCTGTAATATCCTTGTTCTTTAATGCTTTCAAGTTATGCTTGGATTGGGCTTATATTTTAACAGTTCACCGACTTGATTGCCGATGGTCTTATGGGATCTATCCTGAGTTTGATCTTTTATTATAAGCACTTGTATAGCACCAGCTGTGTACCTGGCACTTTATAGAACAATGAGATGGACGCAGTCCCTGCCTACGGTTTACAATCTAAAAGACTCGGAGGGGGGAGACAAGGAGAGGGGACAGGGAGAGGCAAGGGACAAAACATTCAAGCGGATGTGAAGTCTCAGGTGCACGTGCTTGGCTTGGTTGCAGTCAGGGGGAGGGCAGACAGTAAATATTGAAAGGAAAGTTCTAGCAAGCGTCGGGAAAGGCGGTGAGGAAGAGGTGGGGTTTGAGGAGGGATTTGAAGGAGTGGAGGGAGGCGGCAAGGCGGATGTGGGCAGGGAAGGGAGTTCCAGGCATGTGGGGCAGTGAGGGAGAAAGGACAAAGGCAGTTAGGGGAGAGTGAGGGAGGGGGCAGAAGAGGAGCGGAGAGTGCGTGCAGGAGTGTGTAAGGAGATAAGGGCTGAGAGGTAAGGGGGAGCCAGGCTCTGATGGGCTTTTTAAGTAAATACCAGGAGTTTGTGAAGGATGCGTTGGGGGAGGGAGAGCCAGTGAAGTGAGGAGAGGAGAGGCTGCACTTGGTCGAAGCGACGGGCTGAGTGGATGACCCTAGCAGCGGAGTTTTGGATGTAGATAAGGGGGGACAAATGAGAGTGGGGGAGGCCAGCAAGGAGGAGGTTGCAGTAGTCAAGGCGGGAGATGACCATAGCATGAACAAGGGTTTTGGCTGAGGAGACAGAGAGAAAGGGGCGAATCCAAGCAATGTTATAGAGGGCAAAATGACAGGACTTGGCAGCAGAGTCGAAGGTTTAAAGCAGAGGTGAGTATCGAAGACGAATCCCAAGCTACGGGCTTGGGGAACAGGACAGATGGTGACACCATCAGTAAGGATGGATAGAGAAGAGGGGGAGGAAGGGGAGGGAGGAAAGATAAGGAGAGTTCAGTCTTAGCCATGTTGAGCTTGAGTTGGCGTTGGAACATCCAGGCAGAGATATCAGAGAGACAGTTGATGAGACGAGCTTGGACAGAAGGGGAAAGAGGGTGTGGAGAGAGAGAGTTGAGTGTCATCAGCGTAAAGGTGATATTGGAAGCCGTGGGAGGCAATGAGTTTGCCCAGGGACAGGGTGTAGATAGAGAAGAGGAGAGGGCCCAGGACAGAACCTTGGGGAACCGCTACCGAGAGGGGGAGGAAGGAGGAGGTGGAATTGGGAAGAGACACATTGAAGGAACGGTCGGAGAGGTAGGAGGAGAAACAGTCAAGGACAGAGCTGCAGAAGCCCAGGGAGCGAAGAGAGTTCAGTAGGAGTGAGTGGTCGACTGTGTCAAAGGCAGCGGAGAGGTCAAGGAGGACAAGAATTGGAGTAGAGGCGCTTAGATTTAGCGACAAGCAGATCATTGGTAATCTTGGCAAGGGCAGTTTCAGTGAAGTGAAGGGGGCAGAAGCCAGATTGGAGAGGGTCCAGGGAGGAGTTAGCAGAGAGGAGTTCCAGACAGCGGGAGTAGACAGCACATTCCAGAAGCTTAGAGGTGAAGGCTAGGAGGGAGACCGACGGGTAACTAGAGGAATCAGAGGGGTCGAGGGTGGACTTTTTGAGGATGGGAGAGACAGTGGCACGCTTGAAGGCGGAGAGGAAGGAGCCAGTGGAGAGGGAGAGATTAATGACACGTAGAAGGGGGGGGGGGAACAGTGGGAGCAATGGAGGTGGGAGAGGATTGGGTCGAGAGGGCAGGTGGAGTGGTTGGAAGAAGCGAGCAGGGAGGAGATTTCCTCGAGGGAGGGAAGGAGGAGAGGAGAGTGGGGGGGAGGGGTGGAGAGGGAGTGGGGAGAGGAGACAGGTGGGAAGCAATGTCCTGGCGGATCTTGTCAATCTTTGAGGTGAAGAATGACGCGGGATCCTGAGCGGAGAGGGAAGAAGGGGGCTTGAGAAAGGAGTCAAAGGTGGAGAAGAGGTGGCGAGGGTCACGAGAGTAGGATTCAACCCTACTCTCTTTAACCCTACATCACTTTAATATAACTTAATATAATTGTGAATAAACTGCAGCAATTAACTCAATTCTGTATAAATTATATTCTATTTAATTGCTATAAGTATAAGTTTATTTAAAACTTTTACTGGCAGTGTTTACAAATATTATTCTTGTCCATTGTACTTTCAGAATTAATGCTGAGTAAAATGGGTGCACGGTTCTTTTAAATTTCACTCAGAAGAACGCTATAGAGTGCCTAGGGGCTGCGTACTCTTCCTGCCTTTCACTTTCCTGTTAACATGTTTCTGGGCCTGTATATAGTTCCTGGGACTTGTAGAGAACGCTTCCAGTAAAATAGATAATATTTTACGCATTGGCTAAATCTTGATTGGCACTGTCTGTAATTCCTAGACAAAGTGTTGTATACATATTCTTTATTTCACATTTTACCTGTAACAGATGTTTGTTTATTCAGACTTCTGTCCTGCCCTTCCCCTAATGCTCGGACAGCTTACATAAACCACACAAAATAAATACAATAGAACTCCCTTTAAAAACTTAATTAAGGGAAAAACCCACCCCTAGCCCCGCCTGCCAGATCCTTTGCCAAAGAGAAAAATTGTACACTTTTGTTGTACATAAGCAGAGAGGTTTGACTTAAATAGATACATGAACCCACCCCCTTCCCCATGGTTCAGCCCTCGTGGAGGCACTTTCTGTAGCGCCCTAGAGGTGATTGTTTGGATCCCCACTAGGAGAGGGGACCCTGCTTAAATAGAGTTTGTTTAAATTCCCCAAATGTATTACTTCTGCATGTCCAGAGGAATCGTTGTAACCTGCACAATAGTAAGAAAAACAAAGGGGTTCCCGGTCCTGCAGCATGTAAGCGAATTAATGCACCTACACATAGCCTCATGAAGTTACTGGGGCTCAGCGTGAACACCGCAGTCCATCAGTGTGCTAGATGTCAGAAATTAAGTAGAATTTGTGGGCACCTTACTACTGCTCGTTGCCAAAGAAAATATTGGGAACATCTCGGAAGGAAGGAAAAACCTTTCATATAATGATGTCAACAGTCAAAATTCTTTAAAGTCTGTGTTCTCACATTTGTACACAGACTTAATTTTGTTTTAATAGCAGCCATAAATCTTGGAATGAAAATGTACATGTCTGTTTCATAATGGAAGAGAGCTTTGATCCGTGTGCTGTTTTTGCTTCCATTGCCATAAGGACTTGTTTTTATTATAAATAGTGACTCTTCGCATCCTGAGAAGGATTTTAACTCTTGAAATAAACTTCAGTATGCACGTGTAAAGCTAGTGACATTTTCACTTTCTTTGCATATTGCTTTCCTGTCATGACACATTATGGAACCAGTATATTTTGGAAGTTTTGGTAGCAATGAATGAGTTCAGTAGCACTCTGTATAGCTCCCTTACACTGCTGTGGAAGAACGAATGTTTACTCAGTGCTATTTCTGTGAAAGACAAACATTCAGTATGTACAAAGGTGCTGTGATTTTTTTATTATTATATTTCTTAGTTGCTTTATACAGGATAGCTTTTAAATGTAAAAATTCACAGCTTGGAAAATGGTGTAATAAAAGCATATTTTACTGAAACAGTTCACAAGCCAAACTTATGGCATTTAAGTTTTTTAAAATAATGTTGCAAACATTCCATTTTTTTTATAATAGGAGACAGATGACTACAGGTATTTTGATCCCAAGATGTTGCGAGGCAGTGACAGGTAAGTCTACTAGAATTTATTTATTTTAACTTTTGTAGCTCTGAACAGCTCACCTACTAGCTTTGCCCTTAATTTGAATCATAATAGATCTGCTCTAGCTCAGGTTAAAAAAGTAGTTCCTTTTGCATTTAAAAAAACAATAAGGTTGGTTTTGACATTCATATTTTTGTGTTTAAGTTCCATTTTTCCCTGACTGCAGATTGTGTTTAAGGGTATTATGAGATGTGAAGATGCATGGCACCATCACGCTTTGATCCTGGCCAAGGTGAGGACCATCACCCAGGTTAGGATCTGGCTCAGCCACCGACAGATGAGTCGGTGGCCCACCCACCACCCTGATCGGTGGCCAATGAGGCTGCCATGCGCACCTGGAACAGCCCCAGTCACAGACCAGGGTCATGTAGAACAGGCCATCGAATATGACAGCCCTTCTCTACCCTTACTGGAGACGGCTTCCCCAGGTGGGCTGTGACTTGACGATGGGCCAAAGTAATAGCCTGGGCTAAAAACTGCCATGGTCCAGGGACAGCCCTGATCCTGCCCGGGGTAACATCTAGTGGTCGGAATCAGATGTGATGGCACCATGGGTGGCCACACGGGTTAAAGCATGGCCACCCGTGGTAGTGTCGCATTTGAAAATATCCATAAGCTTTTTCATGAATCATCCAATGATGTTACTGTCATAGCTCACTGGTTCCACCAACTGGCACTCCAGATCTATGGAGACGAGTTATCTCCATAGATCTAGGAATGACTTCTAACCTTACTTTCTTTTAACTTTCTCCTTTTTTTTCTTTTTATTCTGGAGTGTTTAAATACTTTACAGAAATTTCTTGGGTTTTCTCAGAATGTTTTCACATCTTAATTTCAGAAAATGAAAGTTTATTGACAAAGAGATAAAACATCTCATTTTAGCATGGGCATTGGGGGTTTTACACTTGTGTTTTAATGCTAAATTGCATTGATGTATTTCTGCAGTTCTGAGAAGAATAGCATGGAAAAATACACTGAGGTATAGAATGCTGTGTCCAGAATTTCTGGAAATAGCAAATCTAATGCATGTACATCGTACATGACAAATGTATACATATATTAAAAATGAAACCTCACAGTGATTCAGTTTATAATGCAGGTTTTTTTACTATTACAGCTCAGTTCCAAGAAACAAAAATCCATTCCAGGAAGTAAGTAATGAAGAAACCATACTATATCAGGGTTCATGTATAATACTTAAAATACTGGTTATTTGGTAATTATTGGGGGAAATGAGCTTCTGTTCATAAAAATTATTGACTTGATTACATTTTAATTGATACTTAGCATATACTGTATAGCTTTTTTCCTCTTCAGAGGGTTGTATGAACGTTAATTAATCCTTAAAATACATAAGAAGAATATATTCATAGCAATTCATTATCTATCATGTCCTGCAAGATAATATAGCTGTAGTCATCCTGCATCCAAGCAGGGGGTTGGACTAGATTGATTGATTGATTGATTGATTTAACAGCTTTATATCCCGCCTCTCCTGCCAAAGCAGCTCAGGGCAGCTAACAATATATAAGAACAGAATATTAAAATATAATGAATATGAATAGAACAGGTAAAATCCCAATATAAACAAAAACCCTACCTCCCCCGCTCATCTCCCTCACCAAAGGCCTGGTGGAACAGGCAGGTGTTACATTGTTGACAAAAAGGTGGAGAAGTCTGGGACCACCCAAGCCTCTGTTGGTAGGGAGTTCCACAGCCTAGGTGCGGCCATCAAAAACACCCTCTCCATAGTCGCCCCCCAAGGTACCCAAGAGACTTCCAGAAGGGCGCTCCCGGCTGACCACAGGGGTCAATCCAGCCCCCGGGGAGTGAGGTGGTCCTGCAGATAGGTGGAGCCTAGACCTTATAGGGCCCTTAGGGTCCCTTGCAACTCTCTCATATTCTGTGATATTAGTGTGTCAGTGGCACAGCCACAAAGAGAACTCAGCAATTTTAACTCCTAGTTTTATCCAAAAGCAGCAATCCATCTACCGCTTACTCTGGAGCATTCCCATTGGAGCCCAGAACAATCAGTCTCTGATTGTTTTGGAGTCAGTTAACGCAAAACTCCCCATTTATCCCACTATGCTATCGGACAGAGCTCTCACAGTGCTGCAGGGAAGTATCTAATTGATAGCCTTTTTATTCATTTCCCACAAACATTTGTACCACTACCTTTAAAAACAAACATTTTCCCCCAATCATGTTTAAAAAATGCAAACATTTCCTACTCAAATGTATTTTTACCTGTTAGGATCATCAGAACATAAGTAGTGCCATACTGGGTCAGACCAGTGGTCCATCAAGCCCAGCATCCTGTCTCCAACAGTGGACAATCACTTTCTCTTGGGAGAAGTACCCAACAGGTCACAATGGGTTCCAACCCCCAACAGTAAGAGGTTACGTTCCCAAAACCTACTTGGCTAATAGCTATTAATGGACCTATCCTCCAAGAACTTATCCAATCCCTTTTTAAAACTAGCTACATTACTGGCTGTGACTACTTTCTCTGGCAGTAAGTTCCACAAGTTAATTGTGCGCTGAGTGAAAAAACACTTTCTCTTATTTGTTTTAAATTTGCTACCAGTTAATTTCAAGGAGTGTAACCACCCACTGGGTGGCCTTGGGCAATTTATTGGGTAAAGTCACATGAAACAGGGCTGGCAGGGAGAGCAGTCCACACAATTTGCTCCCTCATGGGGAAACAGGGCAAGCAGGCTGCTGTCACAAGTCCCGTCATGCCCTAGGCCAAGTCAAGGAGCCGTCCACACTAGCAGGCACCTGGCCACACCCCAACTTGCCCACTGGTGCGCCCCCCTGATGTGATATAAGCGCCCCGGAATGGCAAACTACGCCCACGGCTCTATGGTGCCAGTAGACCTCACCACAGGATCGGGCTGCATGGGACTGGCCTAACAGGAACTGGCCCATTTGCACAGCTGGGGCAACAGTAGCCCACAATGCATCACCAGCCTTCTCCAGTGGATGCATTGTGTAGCAGCTGACTGCCCACCATGGGGTGGAAGTGGGCAAACATCTGGCAGCCACCACCCTGACAGTCAGGTGTATTGCGAGCTAATGTTTCTAAGCAAGGCCAGAGTATATAAGAAGGTCCTGTTCTTCTTTTGTAGATCTCGGGGCGGCCATTTGGTCCGCCTGGCAGTCAGGATTTTTTCTCAAAAATGCCTTCCCTCCTTATTGTATGGGGCTCACTTTTGGGCCTTGGGGAGGGAGGAAGGCCTGGAAAGAGTGTAAGCCGGATTTATCCGTGCCTTGCTGACTGCCCCTCCGGGGGTGAGTTCCCTGGTGCTCCATGCAGAATGCGGTCTCCAGTCTGTTTTAGAGAAGATCTGGGCTGCAGCGCTCAACTATTGGCTCAGACTGTTATTTGGGCTATCTGCTCCTCTAGCTCTCTTGACTGTTAGAGAGGGACACCAAAATAGTTGGATCATGGCTGTTAATCTAAAGATAAAGGAACTGGGCTTCTGCCCAGTGTCTCTTGCCTCTCTGGGCTATAAGATCACCAAAAGGCTGGTCTTGAGAAGACTGTCTGATATAGCCCTGCAGGTTCTGAGGTCAAACATTACGAAGCAGAGCTCCCAGGCCTTCTATTTAGTATGGGCAAACAATTCTTTGATTTTTGTTTCCCCATATTTGGATCAGGGATTTTCTCTCCAGGATAAGAGGCTGTTTCTGCTAGCAAGGACTAACTACTTCCCCTTGGCCATGGTTGAGGGGCGTTACCAGGGCACTCCGCTTGCTCAGAGACTGTGTAAATGTTCCCTGTACCGGTTGGAGTCTTTGATGCATATACTCCTAGAGTGCCCTATTTATGAGGTTGCTCAAAGGAGAGTCAATTTACCGGTGATTACCCCCCACCCAGGCAGATGCTTGACCTTTTATGCAAGACTGTTGTTGGGAGATAGTTCCCCCCGATGTGACTACTGTGGTGGTCCAGTTCTTAAAAATGGTCTGCTATTGCAAAAATCATCAGGGGGGGATGGAGCCTGTCTCCGGTAGTGGGATGGGATAAAAACCTTTCTGGAAAAATGTAAATCTTATAACGAGGGAGGCTACTCCTGATTACTATTTAACTGTAATGTGTTATTGTCATTGAATGGTCAAATTGTATTGCTGACTACCAAAAATTGTAAATATTTGTTTTTATTGATTTTGTGTTCTTAAATGATTATGGTGCTCTGCAATGACTGCTGTCACACAGAAATAAAGATTATTATTTATTATTATTGCGAGCTAATGTGGGTTAACATCTTATATGGCCTTACCCACTATCTGTCAGCCTTAGTTCCCATCCATAAAATGAGAATAATGATGACCTACCTACCTACCTCACAGGGTAGTTGTGAGGGTGAATGAGATAAGGATTGTAAAACACTTTGAATGCTGAGTGCGCTATAGAAATGATACAAAAATAAACAAACCATAGGCTGGAATGTGCTCATACATACATTGCACATAATTTCAGTTATTTTTTAGCAACACAGAGGCAACAGTTAAACTGAGGCTAAACTAAAGGTGCAATCCTCGAGCTTGATAACACATAGTGACAGCTAATGGGATCCATGCCCCTGCTGTGATGAATGGGGCCAGTGCATGCTCTGACTGGTAGCAGTGTGTGTGCTATTTCACCAGATGATGCTGCCCAAGAAAATAAAATGGCTAAAATAGCCTTGCTATTTATTTATTTATTTATTTTATCAAATTTCTACCCCATCCCTCCTAAAACAGCTTGGGGCAGCTTACAAACCAAAAAAACAAACAAATATAAAATACATCTAAAAACAATTAAAACATTCAAAAATAATACCCTTAAAACCGGACCGGGCATCACAGTAAAACAATAAATAAGGGTAAGGGGAGATAAAACCCCACTATTACACCAGTGTTAAAATAATTTAGCACCTTTTGACAAATTCTTAAATATTTATGAAGATATATTGGACAAAATATACTGTAGAAGTTACCAAGAACGTATTGAAAACTCTGCTTGTGTTTGTTTATTTTTGCCCAGAAATGTTTGAAATTTCAAACATTTGGAAAATTAAATAAGAAAATCGTACAGATTAGGCTTATTGGCTGCAGTTATACTATTAAAATAATTTTCTTGCTGTCTTGCTTTTTCTATGAAGACAGAAGTTTCTGTCTCCTATATAACAGTAATTACATTATTGCAAATTAAAGTAGCATTGTTAGCAAAAGATCCTTTAATCCTTTAAGTAGAGCTAGGTTTTTAAGAATAACAGGTGACCCAGGATTTATTTATTTATTTTGTTCTGTTTTCTTGTATTGCTTTGTACCTCGATCTGAGAGCTTATCCAAAGAACAAAGCTTTGTTGCTCTGTTTATAAAATAAAACTGATTTGCTTTTTGCTGCTTTATTATTCTCAAAATACATTAGACATTGGCCACATTATGATGATCTCTTTGTTGTTTGCATTTTAGGCTATTGTTTTTTTAGTTGGAGGAGGCAATTACATTGAATATCAAAATCTTATTGACTACATAAAGGTATGCTTTGGCACAGTCATTTACTCTTTAATGCGAAGTACCTCTGTATGCAATTTACATTTTCAATTCTTTGTCATTTTTACATACATTTTGGCTGGTGATGATTACGATTCTACACTCTCTGGAGAAAGTGTCTAGAAGAAAATATGTCAGTAGTAAATATTTTTGGACTCAAAACAGGAATTTGAGATTCAAACATAGAAATTCCTACCACCCATGTCTGCAGTTTTCTTAATGAACAGGGTCCTGTCTCCGCTGCTTTTTTCCCATTGGTGGCAATAGAGAAAACACAGTAAATAAGGGTCTCTGACTGACAGTATAGAGTTAGATCAATATGCTCCATTAAACCTTGTATCATGTAGTGATGTTTAAGAGAGAAACTGAAATCTGCACATTTAGATGTGAAGAACTGATCATCTAACTTCATTTCTCTGTACTGTTTGACGTCAAGAGAAAAGTAGTCCTGTAGACAGAATGCTGATATTGTCACTCGTTTCAGTTGCTAAGGCTCAAAGTGCAACTGGTAATTATAGAGGGATTATTTTATTGTAAATTGCAGGGAAAATATTCGCAAGAGTTTTTAACTACCTCATCAAGAATCTCATGAAAATAAGTCAGTGCAATTTTCATTTAAAACCGTACTGCTGACTGGATTTTTACAGCTTCATAATTGTCAGAAAAGGTCTTTAAACATAGTAACTATATTGACCTTGAAAATGCCTCTGTTGTAGCCAGCTTGTCTTGTTGCTGGAGACTGTTGAAAAAGTATTAATAATCTCTTGAGAAAACAATGAATACCCAGGTAGAAGAGTCTAAAAACCACTTTTATACGAGCCGGATTTCTCCCGTAGTTTAACCATGCGGCACTGGGAAACCCCCACAGGAGGGCTTTAGGCACGTCTCTGTAAACCAGAAATCGCCCTGGTGCCATTAGAAACAGTGGCACTGTACAACTCCCGGGTGTTTTGAGATGCAGCGTATATAAGACCTCTAAATCAAACTCTTATCTACGCCATGTCTCAAAACACCCGGGAGTCGTGCAGCGCCACTGTTTCTAATGGCACCTGGGCAACTTTCGGTTCACGGAGGAGCGTCTAAAGCCCCCACCCCCCCGCAGGGATTTCCCAGCACCACATGTTTAAACTGCGGGAGAAATCCCGCTCGTATAAAAAAGGTCTAAGTGTACAGCCACACGAGACATGTATGCTGATGACACCCAACTTTACCTCTCCTTTTCGGCTGACCCAGGCCTAGCAGTCTTGGTGTTTACCCGCTGTCTGATGGTTGTAGGGGATTGGATGAGGGCAAGCCGTCTGAAAGTGAATCCTGACAAGACGGAGATGATGCTGGCAGGAAGAGCTGAGGGAATGGTGGCATCCATAATTGAGGTGGGGTCCGCTCCCCGTTGGTCCCTCAGGTTCAGAGTCAGGGGGTGCTCCTCGACCCAGAGCTCTTCTTGGATGCCCAGGTGGGGGCATTTTGCCAGTTACATCTGGTACGATGGCTTCAGCTGTATGTCTCGGACTCCGACCTAGCCACCATCATCCTTGCTTTCATCACCTCGAGACTGGACTACTGCAACATGCTTTACGTGGGGCTACCCTTGGTGACAGTCTGGAAACTGCAGCTGGGGCAGAATTTCTTTTATTTTATTATAAAATTTGTATGCTACCCCCTCCTGCTAAAAAGCATCTCAGAACGGCTAACAACATATTAAAACCAATTAAAAAACAACAATAATACAGTTAAAAACCCCACAGTAAAACAAATTACCCCCTAACCCACCGTAACCCAACCCACCCAGCCCATCTCCCTCGAAAAAGGCATGGTGGAACAGCCAGGTCTTACATTGTCTACGGAAAGAGGGCAGGTCGGTGTTCAGGCAGACCTCCAGTGGGAGGGAGTTCCACAGCCACAGCATGGCCACAGAGAACACCCTCCACAAGGTCAAGACCTGAGAAACCCACGGGACCTCGAGGAGGGCGCCCCAGGCCGACCACAGATGCCGATCCAGAATGCGGCAGCTTGCCCCCTAAACAGGGAGGGGTCACCTTAAGCACATAACACCAGTGCTCCAGTCTTTGCGCTGACTGCCTATAGTTTTCTGGACCCGATTCAAGGTGTTGGTTTTGGCCTATAAAGCCCTATACGGCTTGGCCCCTGCTTATCTGCAGGATCGCCTCAACCCCCAGGTCCTGGACCGATCCTGCAGTTGTCCAGGGGTGCCCTCCTCAGGGTTCCCCAAGTATCTCGGGTGATGACAGTAAGAAGGGCATTCTCAGTTGCCGCACCGAGGCTGTGGAATTCCCTCCCGATGGAGGTCCACTTGGCCCCGAACCTCCACTCTTTCTGCAGACTATGTAAGACTTGGTTGTTCCACAGGACTTTTGGCGTGGGGGTAGGGAAAGGGGTTTTCTAATTCTGCCATAGGTTATTGGACTGTAATTTATTCTGTAAATTACTTTTGTTGTGTTTTTATTGATGCTTTTATGTTTGTATGATGCTGTAAGCCGCCCCAAACTGCAATAGCAGGAGGGGGTGGCCTAGAAATCTAATAAAATAAATAAATTAACCCACTTTGGGCAGCGTTATCTCACTTTGGGCAACGTTAACACGCGATGCAACGAAACATATGGCTGACAGCCGTAAGATGTTCACTCGGGGTGGGCAGTCAGCTGCTACGCAATGTGTCTGCTGGAGAAGACCAGGGACACACCGCGTAGTAACTGCCCAAAATGGACTAACGCTGCCCAAAGTGGGTTAACGGCCTCTCATGTGACTAGTTCCAGTGCTGCCTTGCTGTGAGGTAGGGTCTGAGGATCAGGTCGGAGGAGTGCATGCACTCCTCCCACCCACCCAACAGCTGATTCAGGGGGAGGGGGGCCCTGGAGGAGCATACACGCTCTTCCCGCTCAACAGCTGGTCGGGGGAGAAGGGTCCTAGTGGAGCGTGCACACACGCTCTTCCCACCTGCCCAACAGCTGTTCAGGGGGGCTACGCTCCTCCAAGGTTGGGTGGGAGGAGTGTGTGTACTCCTCTGCCCATCCCACCCACCTCTCATCAGCTGTCCGGTGGTGGTAGCCCTGATACTGCAGTACAGCAGGAGTCCAGGCATCCAGCTCCAGGTGGCCAGCTCTTTGGCCTGCCCTGGGGCGTGGCAGGACTTGTGGCCCACCCAGTTTCCCTGTGGTGGGGCAGATCATGTGGCCTGCTCTCCCTGCTGGCCCAAAGCTTGGCAGCTGTGTTTTCTCTCCCCAAGGTGGGCAGGGGATCAGGCCCGCCCTCTTTCATGTGACTGTACTCAACATTGACCCAAAACTTCCAAACAATCTAGTATTCTGTGTAGAGAATAATGTCAAGTCCCTTTCAGATTTGGATGTTCTGCATTTGCTCTTTTTTTATTTGCAGAAAATTAGGAAAGTGGTCATAAACTAAAGTACCTCAGGCATAAAGCTTAAATGCCGCTCAGAAAAATTCATAACTTTCATCAGGATTAATCAAGAGAGAGAGATATCAGAAGCTCTTATTAGAAATCTACTGTTTATATAGGATTACACCTGTAATCCACTTAGAATAAAGCCTACAAATAAGCTATGTTTCACAAATCGATGGGCTTCAGTGGGAGTAAGTGGTTTGTGGATCAGCTTACTCTACAAGGTCCCTCGGTATCATCTTGTGACAAGTGAAGTGTCTGTGTTCATCAGTCAGCTGAAACAAATATCAGGATTAATATATTGATTGCATTTACTTGTCATGTGCCATGCATTGTAGGAGTGTTTGGAGGAAATTGCCATTGCCCTTGGAATGCCCATTAAGAACACAGATTAGAGTGTGTGTGGTGTGGATGTCCCAGAAGCTGCTAATGTAATATGAAACCTGACCATAAATAACACCACCAGAGTGTAGCTGAACAAAGTACAAATAGATCTGTTACCGAGCTGACAATAAAGCCATATACCTTCCGATCCAGCCTGGCAAAGGGGAAAAATGTCCTGCTAAACCCACTCATTGGCAACTGGCATGCACCCATAGCATATTAATGTGGCTTAAACAGACAAAGATTTACTGTTAACAACAAATGTATGATTATTTAAAACAAACAAACAAATGAAAAATAAGGTCATCAAGATATGTAGAGCCAAAGACCAGAATGCTGTATAAGAAAACACAAGTCTGAAGTACTGGACACTTATAATAAAGATAAAAGGAGACGCAGAAAGAAGCAATCTATGGGGATGAAGAGGTAGATTTTGGGGAGGAAGGGAGAAAAGTGTATGTGCTCACGGAGAGAGTTCCAGGGTAGAAGGCAGCGTGGGCAAAAATAGTTTAGGAAGCAAGAAATTCTGGGGCAGGTGAGGGTGGTAGACAAGTTAAGTCATTTTATTTGTCATTTACAGCCAGACTCAAAGTATGAAGAAAATATCAAAGTAAATTTCCCAAATTGCACTCTTACATTATGCCTGCATGCACACCTAATCTGAGAGACTGTTACCACCAAATAAATGATCGGCCAGATACTAAACTAAAGGTTTTTCTCAGTGCTCTTTTCCCCCCCCAAATATTCTGATGTATGAAATGAATCCAAGTTACATATGAATGAATCCATCACTTTAATGTGTGTTTAATAGTGTATCAGTTCTTAAGAATTAGTGTGATATAACTGGTCGTCTTACACTTTTTTTCTGTCCAAGAAAAAGCATTTTATTAGTTTTGCAAAAACATGCATACATAATGGAACATAAATTTCAAGTTTACAAAGGCTTGTTTAAAAGGTTGTCATAACTTCTTCAAATCAAATATATTGCTTAAGTAATGTGGCTAAATTAATTGACCATTGCAAAAAAAAATACAAAATGCCTTTTTTAGCATTTAGTTAATTTTAAGGGTGAAAATAAATGAGATGATAGCTCACATTAGCATTCACCAGGTGGGTGTTTGTCTGCCCGTTTATTAGGTGTTTGCCAGATGCTAGCACTTAGCCCCCACTCACAGGGATGTTGTGGGGCTTGCTGCATCTTGTTGATTAACTTGGTGTAGCCTTGCCCGCATCAAAGTCCACCAGCAGTATAGAGTCTTACCTAGCACAGCTGCTAGAGGAGAGAGTGAGGCAGAGCGTGCAGGAAGGACCTTCTCCAGAGGATCTGCACCCACACTCCTCTCTGTTTGGGAAAGGAATGAGGCGAGGCGAGGAAGAGGCAATGCCTCTCCAGAGGATCCACGGGGCTCCTGCGCTTCCCCTCAGTTCCTTTCCCAAACAGAGTAGAGTGGGGGCACAGTTCCTCTGGAGAAGGTCCTTCCTACACCTCCCACACTCTCCTCTTGCAGCCCCCTCTCAGTTGGGAAGAGCACACAAGTGCTGCTTTTCATGGAAAGGGTGGAGGGGGAGGTTTCCAGCCAGGGAAGAACCCTTATCTGACTCCGACACCCCCCGCCCTCTCCATCAGGGCCAGGAAGAGGGAAAGTGCCAAGTGGTACTGCTAGTGGAAGCTACCACCAGCACATTAAATGCGGGCAGGGGGATGCCCATTTATTAGCTCAACATGCTAAAACATGTGAATAGGGGCTGCATGAACCAAACATGGTCTCCAGCGGGCTATTGTCTTGTTTATAAACACCCTAAGTTTTCTATATTCTGCTGTTCCCACTGCAAAACCCCATCACAGTGTAATGGACGAGGGTGCAAAGTGACAAAGGAAGAAGCTCTTTAAATAGACATTTTTGACCACTGCATTTTGCAAAAGATGTATTTAGAAAGCATGTGAAGGGATGGACTTGTATGAAACTGTTTTTTGACTGTCACTGTCTTTCCTTATTTCTTCAGCGTTGTGCCTTTGCTAATGAGGCACTTACTACTTATTCCTTGGCCGTCAAAGTTGCTTCTGCAGTGAAAGAACTGCATAAACCATCTCTGTTTTGCTAAAATTTCTGTTCTGTACCACATCTATATAACCAATATCATAATCCATTTTTATTCTATTACAATTTGATCTCTTCTGTCTTAGGGTAAACAAGGTAAACATGTCTTGTATGGCTGCAGTGAACTATTTAATGCTGCTCAGTTTTTAAAACAGGTAAGCTACCCAGAGTGATGCCAGTAGTGTTGTTTTAAAGGTAAAGTACTTGTGAGTTGTTAATTGCCTAAATATACAACTGGATATACTTAAAAGCAAACGCTTAAATCTTATTGTAAATATTTAGGAAGTGTATATATAATGAACTCGCAGCATATATTAGATTCACTTCATGGCATGGTCATGCAAGTTAAATATTTTAATGCATGTCTTCCACAGTACAGGGTGATAGCACTCCACTATTGAGACTACAGGTGTTAACAAATGAGACAGGAGCCCAAATCAGACAATACCCCACATCAGCCCATGATGTGGCCTCCAGAGTGGGTGGTTCGCCTCCACCAGCCACGTGGCCACCAGCCATTAGACACACAGCCCCGACTCACGGTGGGGTCTCAGAGCATGCAGAGCCCACCATGCAAGTGAACGTGGGATAATGTGAGCCCACATCGATTATGTGGCAGGGAAGAATACCAGCACCCGCATTGTTAGGTAAACCTGTGAGTGTGGGGGCTGTTCATGCTAAACATGTGAGTGGGGGGCTGCATGGTCAGGACACAGACTCCAGCAGGCTGTTGTCTCATTTGTTTACACCTAGGAGGTATTGCTTTAGACATACATGGACTGTGTAGCTGCAATGTACTGCACCTCGCCTAGAAAGTATTTTTGTTCTTTACAAACATTCTTTCTTAATGAAGGCCCTTTTTGCACAAGACGCACTCATGCATGGCCACGCAGGTCTGCTGCGAGGGCACCTCCCATGTGAATGCAGTGGCGGGGGTGTGGGTGCATGCACTCTCCCACGAAACACGTATGCCCACCCCACCCATGGAGCAATTGGCCAAAACGATGGTTGCTCCATGCGTCTGGATGTGAGGGGGGGAGACAGTGTGTGCACCACCCCCATGCACCGCCCACATTGCAGCGTACACACTGATCTCCTACCCACCCACCCGCCTCCCTGCAGCCATGGCCCATTTAAAAAGGGCCTGACATTATGCTAGCTTGTTCTACAAATTGAAACAACACAAAATACCTAATTTTGTTTCTTTATTTTTAGCTGTCACAACTTGGACAGAAATAAGAGAGAAATCCATCTTTTTCTGAAACTACCCGACAAAGTGTGAAGAAAAGGCAAAGTGTGAAGAAAAGGATCATGGCGACATTCAGATGGCATTTTCCTGTCTCTATAACATGGTCATAATTCAACCGTTCCATTAATTTGATAATTTTTAAGTCCTATACTTATATAGTGCATACCAATGGAAAATAACATATTTCAAAAATAAACCTTAAAACCTATTTTGTCTGCTGTCACATTTCTTTGATTGTTTAGAACCCATTTTGGGGCTCTAAATGTTGTATCCATGTTAGCATGTGATTGTGTTTATATAGACAACTATCATGCAGTAGAAGGCATGAGATATGAAACAGCAGTGTACTGTTAGCATTTATCATGTATTATACATACCACTTGTTCTTGTTTCATTCATTGAGTCTGAAACAAATCCGTCTCGCTATTACAAGAGAATTGTTTACAATTCATCTCATCCGAAGAACCTTGCCTAGCTCCACTAGCTACTGGCACTTGCTTGCAAAATGCATTACTTGTGGGGGGTTTATAACTGCATTTCTCATTGTGGTACCTTCTAGCAGTGCATTAAGTAACATAACCAGCCTGTGTCATATGTTTTGTCCTTTCTACTCTTCCCTAAGAGAAAATTGTGCATATATGTTTTTATTATATGTACACTGCTGTGTATGGTCAAAAACAGATGTATTGCATTTAAATTGTAATGGTTCAAAATTCCTGTTACGTTTTGTTCTGCAAGTTTTGTACTGACCCCCAAGATGCTCTTTCTTGCACTCGTGGCCCTCTAAAATTGAAATGGACCGTTCCATCATGGCAAACAAGAATTGTCAACCACAGCCCTTATCCTTGTGATGTTAGACTGTCTTTTAGATAGCCTAAGGCCTGGGCCTTTGAGCACCTTTATTGTAAAGACAAACACTGAATTTGACACACTGTTACAAAAAGCCACAATAGTGGTAGGAGAGCAAGCTTGTGTCCAGAGCAGCGTATGTTGCAGCATTCTTCTATTTGGAAGCTCTGGTTGCAAATTCATTTAATTTCTGTTTTGAGTTGTTCCGAGTTCTGTTTTGCCCTAAAAGCAAAAATTCACCTTTACGTATAAAAGATACAGCATATACTACCCCACTTACAGCCCTTGGACTTTGAGCACAGATGGAATTTTGAGAGAATTTATGAGTAAATCCATTAATTTGAGTTGTTATAAGGAGACCTTGTTTTTAATTTAATATTTGTCAGTCTTGGTGCTAAATGATTTCAAAAAGCCTTCAAATGTTCCATATAGTTAATTAAAATGAATTGAGATTATGTCTGCTGGCAGGATTTGAAGAAGATAACTACAACTATGTAATATTGTTGTATAAATTATTGTGCAAGTTACTGGAAAAATCAGATCAATAGCTCAAGTACCTCAGTGGACCAGTGACAACATAAGAAACTTAGCCAATCACCAGCCTTCCTCTAGAGCTAATTTGCATTCAACAATGAATCAGCGGAATGGGAGTCTGGACACATGTTGAGTTCTCATTGGTAGATTGAGGAACGTGCTATAGCATGTGATCAAAAGTGTGTGCTTGAACTTTAGTGGTTAATGGCTGAACATGCACCACTGCCTCAGCTTTACAAAGTACAAGACTGCACTACCGGAGAACTAAGGAAGGAAAACAGAGGGAGTTCTTAAAGTGCAGACCTGTCGGGACTGGGCTTCCTATACCTATCATCTTACATAATGTGAATAACTGAATTGTGAATGTGCAATTTAAAAGTGAATTGCAGTTGAAGGGCAGATTCTTCAATATACTCAGCTGCTTTGTGCTCTTCTGGCAGTATAAATCAGCTGGTGAAACCAATTTGAACTGCCCTGTAGCAATGGGAATGAGAAACACAGGAGATTCGTGTCTTTACTAACCTTAGGAACCATAAGCACTAATGTTTCTCCATCACAATTTTATGGTGCTCAAAGAGGGCTGGTACAGCTCCTACAGAAAGTCTTTGACAGAGCTAAAAATTGAACCCAGCTCCCCAAGTCGCATGCTGGTACCCTAACTACCACAAACTTCCCTTTTTAAAGGAGAGAATCCTTAAAACTTCTATATAGTTCTAGTCCTCTAAGACTCAAAATGACTGACTTGTTGCAGGCATTTAGGGGGCAGCTTTGGTTAATGCCTGCATTTGCAGCTTCATCTTGAAGCTCTATTCTGTGTATTTGGTCATTTGTAACTTACAACTTCATTGTATGTTCATTCAATGAATACAACTTCAATCTATAGCTCCCTTCCAAACCCCCCTCCCCCCCAGTACTACATCAGAGGTCAGGACCCTAGATGAGGTCATATCAGCTGCAGAAGAGGTTGCAATCCTACCCTCTTTCATGTCTTTGCTGTCCAGGGTCATAAGGTTATTATAGTTAAGTCTGAAAAAGTTGGGGGACCACTGCATTAGATTGTCAGCAACAAAACCACATAGAACATTTTTCTGCCACCATAGAATGATTTAGTGGCCCTATCTTCCAAATTGATCAGTGAGACAAAAAGGTTACCACATAGGAATCCCATCTAGCAACAGTGTTTTCTCTGGAAAGTCTTAAGGACAAATTAGGTTAAGAGCAAGCAAAAGACCCTTCACGAGGTCATTCGGTGTTCTCCTTACAGACACAAAGCTCTTGAACTGAAAGGCAGATCTGGGCCAGAGACACAGGTGTGGGAATCAGAACCTGAGAGTTTAAACCTAATAGCTCCAGCATTTGTGAGGCTGCTAATTACACTGACTACGGCCGAGTGGCTGCTGGGGGCTCAGTTGGTGTCGGAGCATCATCCAGCCTCCCTCCTCATCACTTTGTCAATAGTTGCCACGGCTGCTGTATTTACAACATAAGGAATAGTCTGGGGAAATCCACAAAAGACTTCTTGAAAACAGTTCCATTTTCTGTGCTGTGATTACCTTCCTGAATCAAAAATTCCAGAAGGGTTTTTGAGTGCTGAAAATTGGGGGTGGTGCTGATGGACAGCTCCAGCCTGTTGAACAGTAACATGTCTGGGTATGCCGTCTCAGAAGATTGGAAAACTGTTATTGGGGTCTATCTGCTGACTCTAGGTAAGTAGAGAACAAGTCCTTGCTGTCTGTCTTGAGATTTGGAAATACAAAATAAAATTGGAAAGAGCATGTGGTTGCTGTGTTGGACCCAAAAGTAATAAACTGAGACAAAGCAGTTCAGATGATACATCTTTTTGAAACTTGTAGTTATTTAAAAGCAAAGGAAATGTATTCAAATTACTTAGAGCATTAGTTACCGAAACACAAATTAACAGTTTCAAAATTGGTTTGCAGCCATGATTTCACCCAAAGAGTGGGTGAAACTTAATTTAATTCAAATTGGAAAATCCTCATTCCTTGTTAAATGTATTTTGATTTCTTAGCCACCCCCTCATGGCTTGGGGTGGCTCACAACATAGTTAAAAAATTATAAAAATATAACAATAAAATTCTTCAATAAAAATATAAAAACTAAAATCCATAGAAAACAAACCCAGGCAGAGCCAAAAAAAACAAAAACCCTACCTCCCGCTACCAACCTCCCACCCATCTCCCTCGCCAAAAGCCTTGTGGACTAGCCAGGTTTTATAATGTCGTCAGAAGGAAGAGAGGTCCGGGACCAGACGGACCTTCGTTGGGAGGGAGTTCCACTGCTGCAGTGCAGCCACCGAGAACACCCCCCTCATCATTGCCACGAGGTACCCTGGGGACTGTGTTTACGTTGCTAGCTTTTAATGTCAGATGACATGCTTTTCTTCAAGAACAGCCACAAAGTGGTCAAGATGGAAATTTGTACTGAAGCCTTTCATAATCTGTTCTTAATTTTTGGGAACAATAAGGAAACTTTCAAAATGGGAAATTCAAATTAAATTGAATTTGAAAGTGTGACCACTCTTCTATCCCATCCATTTCCACACACCATCCACTATGGCTTTAAGCCATAGCATAATACAAAAAATGGATAGTGTGTGGAACAATGAATGGACCAGAACAGTAGTCATACTTTCAATTTCAATTTAACCAAGCTCTGGAGTTTGTTGAATTCTAGGATCTGGCAGTCTTATTTGCTGGTCCGGTTTAACTTGGAGCTAACCATTACAGCAGTGGCCTGAATTTGAATATCTTAGCCATTACTTTTGACTGCTTCGTATACTCCTACGTATTCTTCCTAAGCGTTAGCAGGAGCAACTTCCATCATGCTCAAATTTGATGATTAGCAGATTTGGCTGAAACTACAAACATGGGAGTACCAAAAAACCTCTGCTGAACTTTCTGAAAAGACTTTAGTGCTTAAACAATGATGGCACTTCCCATTTTGCAAACTTCCTTATTCTTCCCAAAAAATTAATAACAGATTATGAAAGGCTTCAGTAGAAATTTCCATTAAGATAGTAAATCTTGACCACTTCATGGCTGACTTTGAAGTAAAAGCATGTCATCTGCCATTAAATGTAACAATGTAAGCAATCACTATTTAACAAGGAATGAGGGTTTTGCACATTTAAATTAAATGAAGTAGGCTTCAAGATACACAAACCATGTTTTTAGATTCCAATATAACCCTAAAATTGCCATTCTGCTACACCTTGGACAGATTTTCAAACTCTTACTTTTTTGGAGCTTGCTGCTGTTCATATGGGGAAATGTCTTCAATTTATTGTTGATTTGGAAATTAGGCAAGTTTATTTCAGAAATTAGGCAAAATTAATAAACTTTAAATGTCATCTTAACAGTAAGCCTTATGTTCTCTTTTTTTAAGGAAGAAGGAAGAAGGAGCATTCCAGATATTTCAGTGTTTTCACAATGCTTCCTCACATGCTATGCAAAGTGGCTTTAACTAATTTAAACTGGTTTTAAGTGTGTTTATATTAAGATAGCAACTAGAGGCCCCAACCATGGATTGAGACCCCACTTTGTTAAGCACTGTACAAACTTGGCAAAAAGATGTTTCATACCTCAGAGTTTGTAACAACCTAAGTATAAGACAACAGTTGGAGACAACAAACATATGAGGGAGGAAAAGGAAACGATTAAATGACCGTGATTAGCATACTATGTAGTAGCACATCAACTGTCCTCTGTAATATTCAGTTCCCAGGTAGCTCCAGTTTATGGGAAGTCTCCACTAAATGCTCCATTGTTTTGAAAAAGCAGTGTTTGCATCTCCAGAAAGCATGTTTTCAATATGTTCACATTCATTACCGGCAGGAGGGTTACTGAAAAATCCTTACATGGCAAATGTTAGAGAGATTATCTCAGTCTCTCCATGTTTAATCTGACATTCCTGAATCTTCTTCCTTTATAGTATGAATTACTAATGAATTAGTTTAGTTTCATTTAAAATTCCCTTGAATACAATCAACATTATTTTCTCACCCCTATATCAAAGACTGTCACTGTTGCTGACAAACTGATGAAGGTATCTTCCATTGCTCCCCAGTTTGTTTAGTCCTGTTGTGGGTGACGAAATGGGACTCCATATCCCCTTAGATTGTGTAGCTGTCCTATGATTCAAATGGAAGATCTGCTTCATTTATTATTTTTCTGTCCGTATACGGATGTGTACCGACAGAAATTTTTACCCTCTGTGCTTAAAAATAAGATTCATTGGTTGCCCCAACAGTTATTAATTTCTCTGACTTTGGCCAAATATGTTGCTTCCATATATAATCTTGGCAGAATGGCATTAGCCTTGATTAAAAGGATTCAAAATTAAAAGCAAAATCACCTGCAGGACTAGGGGCAGACTCTGTTGCTGGAGATTCCCCATTATCTCTCTCTTGCCTTATGTATGTTTATTGATTTATTTACCAATTGATTCAATGGTTATTGATTTAACGGCTTGTGCTTTCTTTTTATGTTTTTATTATGGATCTTATGGAGTTTTTAAGTTCCTTTTTGTATGTTTTGTATGTCCTTCGTCTCGACCTATGGTCACGATTCAATAAAATATATTATTACTATAGTCCTGTTCTGTCATAGCCACTTTCCTTCTGGTCACACACTAAATTGAGATTTAGCACAACTCTCCTTTTCTGTAAGACAGAAGATAAAGTAACAGGTTTTGTGTGCTGTTTCAAGTTTTCCTCCAGATGTTCTACAGCTCTATTTTTAATGCTCCAGGTTGGCTTTTTTGGCTTGGTAATGGACCAGTAATCTTTATTATGTTCAACCAGAGACACTCCTTGGATCCTCAAGACTATCTTACCTTCAATCTTGCTGTCTCAGATGCAAACATTTCCATTTTTGGCTATTCCAGGGGTATACTAGAGATATTTAATGTTCTTAGAGATGCTGGCTTTCTTATCACTTCCATATGGACGTGTAAGGTAACTTCATTATTTGATGCTCCATTATTTAATACTTTTCTAAATAGTTACTACTACTAATTTCTATAGTGTTAGTAGGCACTCTACAGTAACCGATTTTGGAGACCGGTCCCTGCCCAGTGAGCTTACAATCTAAGTTGGAAAAGAGTGAGGGGAACACAGGGAGAGACAGACATGCACACACATTCCCATTTTACAGTTGGTGGTTGAGGCTGAGAGGTTGTGACTTACCCAAGGCCACCCAGTAAGTTTGTTTGTTTGTTTATTTATTTATTTATATCCTGCCTCTTCTGCTCGAGGCGGCTAACAATAAAAACACAAAATAAAAAAAGACACTATTAAAAAAAACACTACATTAAAATTCAACTAAAACTGGGGGGAATAATCACCCACCCCACTAAATGCCTGGTTGAACAGCTAGTTCATGGCTACGTCAGGATTTGAACCCTGGCTTTCCAGGACCAAGTCCAGCACTTTATCCATATCACACGGACTAGTTAGAAAATAATAACATTGTGAGGAAAGTCTAAAGGTAAATCACTGGATGTCAATTTAAGTGCAAGAAGAAGAATACCCTATAAGGAAAAATGATGTGGAATCTGCATGCTGGCCCAGAACTGACACATAACATTCCAAACTCTGTTACCAAGGCCCTTTTTACATGGGCAGCGGTGAGTAGAGGAATGGGTGTGCTGCCGCATTGGGTGGAGATCACCACCCACGGAGCTGCCTCCGGTTTTCCAGATGGGTCCGTGGGTGGAGGTGGGTGTTGCACGGAAGCGCACATGCACCACCGCCCTTGCTGTTCACACAGACGTCCCCCCCCCCGCCACGGTATTTATATGGACGCGCCCCCACACCGCAAACCCACCCGCACACCCAGCGGGGCGGGGGGGAGGTCCGTGTAAAAATGGCCCAAGACATCTTCAGGTGTGTCTTCATTGGGAATTCTCACACTGATTTTCAGTGAGCTTAGAGTTCCTAAGTGCATACATCACTTTTGAAAGTGAAAACTTTGCAAACCTCATCCTCTGTGGTTTTATGGGGCAATGAGAAATCCAGTAAAAAAGCTTTCCCCCCGTCTTTTAACTTGAGGTCCTGAAGTAAGCTGCTTTTGTGCCCATAATTCCGGTCAGAGAAAGTTACTGTAGAATCCTAAAGTGTGAATAAGTATTAAAAAGAGTCCTTTCAGTGTATTCAATACAAGTACATTTCATGTCTTTTCAGTTGTTATCTACCTTTTGAGATCTGCCCTTCATGAAAGAACTTTGTTTTCTTGTTTCCTTTTCCCTTCTCCCCCTCTTGTCAGGTGGATGGATTTTTAATACTCCTTTTTGGTCTAATCAGTATAAATACTCTGACCGCCATCAGTGTCAACAGATACATTAAAGGATGCCAGCCTCACCAAGGTATGTCAGCTCTTCCTGCCAAGCTTCTCTTTGCTTCCTCAAAGGCATATTTTATTAGATGTGTTGACAATATTATCTACTTGAAATCTTTACAATCTAGCCCAAGAATTACAGATTGTTCATAACTTTTCCAATATCTTTTTTTGTCTCTCCAACATTCTGAATGTATATGTTACAGTGATCAGCTTTGCTTTTTATTAAAATGCCTACATGCTGCCACATTTTAAAAGGTATTTATTATAGGATGAATGAAGAAACCACCAGCTACTCTAGACCCATTTTCAAAGGATTCTTATAGCTCCATGCTTTGGAGGAGGAACTTGACCCAGAATCATCTGAGAAGTGATTTTTGTTGCCCTCGTGAAATTAAAATAGTTTCAGATTTGCCTAAGAGTAGTGAAATTTATTATTTGCCTAGTATGTCCAGTAAAATTCCTTAGAGACTTACATAATTCCTTCTACGTCTGAGTGCAGGAGTGAAGGTCTAGAGTTCAGTCCTGCTGAAACACAATTGGGGAAGTGTTCTATACAGTGTACAACAGAGCATAATCTCCACTTTTGTGCGTGGCTTAAAAAGGTGATGTTCTCCATCAGAACAGGGTAAATCACCCTATCATAAATGAGAATCTGGATTATAGTATTTACACAAAGAACATTTTCTAACTGCTCGCCCCCACGGGCTCCTCCCTTTTTGAGATCCCCTTATCCCATGTGAGTAAGTTAAACACATACGCCTATATGACTTTTCAACTTCATGAATGTACCCGTCCCTCCTTTGCCCATCCGAGATGCCATCCTCATGACTGTTCAGTGCCAGGCACATAGTTGGCGCTGTGGTTCATGGAGGACCTGGGCCAGATGAAGTGTGAGGTAAGGCAGTTGGAGCGACGGTGACACTGTACTCCCACCCAATATGACCAGTTGCGGCATAGAGCATTTTTAAGACCTATGTCATGGCTGTGCAGGCAGCAAAGAAGCAGTTCTTTGCTGTCCTTGTAGCATCTGCTCAGTTGTGTTGCGGGGAGCTGTTTCAGGTGGTGAGGGACTTGGACAGTCCAGCCTCTCTGCACCTGGAAACGGATTCATCCAAAGCCCGCGGTAACATGTTTTTGGCATACTTTGCAGATAAACTCGCTCACATTGAGCATGACTTCAACTCTACCACTTTAGAGGCAGTGGCAGAGCCAGAGGTTAGGAGTGCCCTGTGTCTGGTCAGTGTTTGTGGGATGAATTTCAGTCGGTGATGCCTGCTGGTACGGCAGATGTGCTAGGGTCTGTTCAGGCCATGACTTGTGAGTTAGATCCTTGCCCATCCTGGTTGGTGAAAGCCACCAGGGAGGGGCTGGGGTTGGTGGGGGTGATCAACATCTCCCTTCAGGAGCCTTGAGGCGGTGGTGTGGCCCCTTCTCAAGAAACTATCGCTTGGTATTGGTGCCCCAGTGAGTTATCGGCCTGTCTCTAACCTTCCCTTTTTAGTGAAGGTTATTGAACAGGTGGTGGCCCATCAGCTGCAGGTGCATTTGGACTGCACCGGTGTCCTTGATCCCGTACAGTCTGGCTTTCATCCGGGTCATGGCACAGAGACGGTGCTTGTGGCATTGGTCGACGACCTGGTGGAACTGGATAGAGGTCATATGACCCTATGGTTCTACTAGATCTATCAGCGACTTTTGAAACCGTGAATCTGAGTTGTTGGTGAGTCGCCTGCGGGACCTGGCCAGGATTGACAGAACCATCTTGCAGTGGTACCGTTCAGACCTCACAGATAGATCTCAGTGAGTTGTACTAGGGGCCTGTGCTTTGTCTCCTGGTGGCATCTTGTGTGGAGTCCTGCAGTGTTCCATTCTGTTCCCTCTCTTGTTCAATATGTACATGAAGCTGCTAGGGGAGGTTGTATGCAGCTGGGGGGCGGGGGGTTGTTGTCATCAATACACTAGCTGACGACACCCAGCAGCTATTCTTTTTCAACTGACCCAGGCCCTGCTGTCTCATTGCTAACCCAGTGCTTGGTTGCTGTGGGGAATTGGATGAGGTTGAGTCGAATGAAGTTTCATCCTAACAAGACAAAGGTGATGCTAGTGGGTGGGGTTGGCAATCTGGGAGAGGGGATCACCCCCATTATCAGGGGTGTCCACCCTCCTTTGATGCCATCTGTGAGGAGCCTGCGGGGTGATCCTGGATTTGCAGCTATGCTTGGATTCCCAGGTATTGGCTGTGCCCAGGAGCACCTTTTGCTACATCTGGTGAGGAGGCTCCGCCTATATGTCTTGGACTCCAACCTCGCCACTGTCATCCACACATACATCACCTCAAGGTTGGACTATTGCAATGCACTCTACATAGGACTGCCCATGGTGACGGTTCGGAAGCTGCAGCTGGTCCAAAATGCAGCGGCCCGCCTGCTTACTGGGATGGGCCACAGGGAGCACATTCAACCAGTGCTCCAAGTATTGCACTGGCTGCCTATTGTCTTCTGGGCCTGATTCAAGGTGCTGGTTTTAACCGTTAAAGTTCTACACGGCCTGGACCCTGCTTACCTGAGGGATTACATTACCTCCTGGGACCCGGGTTGACCCCTACAGTCATTTGGGAGTGCCCTCCTGGAGATCCCACATTATAGGCAGGTCCAGTTGAGCAGGAGGGTGTTCTTGGCAGCTGTACCATCATTATGGAATGCTCTCCCAGCTGAGATTTGCCTCAGCCCGGATCTCCTAGCTTTCCATCAAAACTGTAAGATCTGGCTCTTCCGACAGACATGGGGGTGGGGAGAGGTGCTTTTTATACAGATCAGGCTAATTGGTTGTTTATGAGTTTTAGGTATTTTATATTTTGAATTTTTATATTTGAATTTTTTATATGATATTTTTGTTGTTGTACTAGTGTTTGTTGTGTTAGAAATTACTGTTAGCTGCCCCGAGTCACTTTGGCAAGAGGGGCAGGATTAAAATATATGAAATAAATAAATATAAATAATAAAAAATTTGTGATGGGAAATGACCTGACTATGAAGCGAAGAGTGGTTTCCTCCTACATGCTTCTGCTATTAATATTTGTTGGGTTGTGCAATTTCTTAAGGATTTTTTTTCTTAGAAACATTAGTTTCATGTTTGTTTAGGTGCCACTGCAAATAGACTTCCTTCTGCTGTTTCTGGAGGTTAAATTACAATTGTATCTCTTGTTTACAGCTCACAAAGTTGACAAACAAAACATTACATTGACCATGTTTGTGATATGGGCAGCTGCTCTTTTCTGGTCCCGTGCTCCACTTTTAGGATGGGTTAGTTATACAGGTAAGTATTCAACTCCACAGTATTGCCTCTTTGTAGCAAGCATTCATTGTAGGTGTTCCTTAGTCATTGTGAAACTCTGAAAACTGTTATTTATTTTATTTTATTTTCTAAATTTATACCCCACCCCTCCTGAGAACAGCTCGGGGCGGATTCCAGCAACAATAAAATACATATAAAAAGCAAATATAAACCAGTTTAAAATACATCAAAATACAATTTAAGTATTTAAAACAGGGCCCCGGGAAACAATTTAATATTAAAACAATAAACAGGGTAGGGGAGATAAAAACCCTAACCCACCACCCCCACCCCAAAGGCCTGGACGAATTATTGAATTATGAGTTAGCAGATTAATGTGGGTAATGATCTAGAATCCATGTGGAGTCATCCCTGTAGAGGAAAGGATCTGGAAAGGAGCATTAAATTACTGGCTAAAACTACATTTTGGACTAGCCGCCCCACTTTCATGTTTGGCCCTAGCAGAGTCAAAATGCAGCAGGTGGGGAGGAAGCTGCATCTTTTGGGATTCTCCTGGGAGGCTTTGGCCCCTTGGGGGTATAAAGTGGCTAGGACGCTGGTCGCTCGGAGGTTGGCGGATGTTGGGCGGCAGGAAAGATGGGCCAAGCTTAGTGATAGCACGGTCCACAGATGTACTTGTTAGCCGAATGTGGGCAGCCAAGGGCATATTTCGATTATGGACTATCGGTGCTGAAAAGAAGGCTCTTCTTTCTGGCTCGGGTAAATTACTTCCCCTCTGCAGTAACGTCTGGGAGATACCACAGAACTGGTGAGGTTGCAGCTTGTCTGCATACGTTCCCACCATCCTTGGCTGTCATCGCTTGAAGACACCACGACTCTTCTGGGCCTTGGCCTTCCTGCCACCCCAAGCTCCACTGACCAGAGGACCAAGCACTGGTGAGGTTGCAGCTCGTCTGCATATGCTCCCAGCATCCTCGGCTGTCATTGCTTGAGGGCACCACGACTCGCCTTAGCCTTCCTGCCACCCCAAGCTCCACCGACCAGTGGGCCAAGAACTGGTGAGGTTGCAGCTCATCTGCATACGCTCCCAGCGTCCTCGGCTGTCATCGCTTGAGGATACCATGACTCTCCTGGGGCTTGGCCTTCCTGCCATCCCAAGCTCCACCAACCAGCGGGCCAAGAACTGGTGAGGTTGCAGCTCGTCTGCATACGCTCCCAGCATCCTCGGCTGTCATCGCTTGAGGACACCACGACTCTTCTGGGGCTTGGCCTTCCTGCCACCCCAAGCTCCACCGACCAG
>QEPC01003825.1:768037-811587 GCA_003113815.1 Sphenodon punctatus | reverse complement strand
GGTCCACAGATGTACTTGTTAGCTGAATGTGGGCAGCCAAGGGCATATTTTGATTATGGACTATCGGTGCTGAAAAGAAGGCTCTTCTTTCTGGCTCGGGTAAATTACTTCCCCTCTGCAGTAACGTCTGGGAGATACCAGGGGTTACCTCTGGCCGAGCGTTTTTGCCACTGTTCCTTGAATCAGGTGGAGACTTTGGGTCATATAGTGTTGGATTGTCCTGATTACAAGGTCCCCTGACAGAAACTAATACTTCCATTGGTTAATAGGATGGAGAGGTGGCCTAGAGAGGCCATTATGATAAAATTGTTCAATGATGCATCTAGGGAGATCACAGTGAAGGTGGCACAATACTTATTTTGTGTCGTTTTAATAAAAAACTCTAAAGAATAAGTTGTTTAAATGCCTTGCAATCTAAAATTATGCCTATTGAATAGGTATTGTTATGGCTGGATGCCAGCTGAGTTCGGTAAAAGTTATTGAGGATTGTAACCCCTTGCTTAGGGCAACGAAATTACGGCTAAAAATAGGGTTGAGAATGAATTGTATATATTTTTTATATATTTTATTATGTTTTATTTTTGTTGGGTTTGATACTTTATGTGTTTGGACATATGTGTAATGTTCTCTCATGAATGTATTTATCCATTGTTATAGCCAAATGGCTAAACAAATAAACTAAACTAAACTAAACAGAATCCATGTTCACTGCATTTTCCCCATTGCTGTCAATGGGGAAAGTGAAGTGAACACAGGTCCCTGAGGTGAAGCTAACAGTCATTCTGCTTTAGATTTTTTTTCTTTCTTCTATGCAACATGTCTTTCATAGCTATAGTAACGCCACTAATGAACAGAGACCCACACAAAGGTTAAGTACACATTAATGGAATTTTCTGTGCATAAACACAAAGGGCTCTATTCACATTTGCACTGCTCTGCCATGGCCAAAGTTGCAAATGTAGTTTGTATTAAATGGTGGGGGTGTGGGGAGAAGAAAGCTACTGTGAGCTGAGGGTAGACAATCAATGATTTTTAAACTGCTATTTATATCCAATTGTGATTAGTTACACAGTATGACTGTTTTTTTCAAATTCTTTGTAATGTGCAGAGCATACTTAATATGTTCAATTTTTCCAGACCGCAAATATGGAACGTGTGAAATTGACTGGATCAAGGCAACATTTTCTGCTATCTATAAGTCCTATGCAGTTGGAGTCTCTAGATTTGGCTGCTTTATTCCTGTTTCCATCATGGTTTTTTGCTATGTGTCCATAGTAAAGACTGTTAGGTCTAGTCACAAGACCGCAAGAGGTGGAGAAATTAGTCAAAGGCAGCGGATCATGGAACGAAATATAACATTGGTAATTATCTGTCTAAAATGATACTTTTGTATTATAATGTGGAAATAATGCTACCACAGGAAGCCAAAATTCTCAAGAGCCTCCAAGTAGGCCACAGCACTGGCACTGCAAAATTTCTCTTGCTTTTTCCCGTAGTACATCCCCAATCCTTTCACAAGGAGTTAAGTCTCTATGCTCATTCAGTCTTCAACCATTGTTCTAAGTCTGCTAAAAAGAATGCTGGCTAATACCAACTTAGATGCAGATTTCTGTCCATAAGCCTTTGTAGGAGAAAATCCTCAAAACCTACAGGCCCTTGCAGGGGAGCAGCGATGGGGCTGTGGCTCAGGTGGTAGAGCACATGCTTTGCATATATAAGGTCCCAAGTTCAAGCCCCAACATCTCTGATTCAGGCTCTCTGATAGCATGCCTCGGTGAAGCCTCTGGCCGGGATCCCGGAGAGCCAGATCTGAAATCCTGTTTCTGTCTCAGGCTGTGACAATACTGGGCTAAGATGGACCATTGGTCTGACTCAGTCAGGCAGGCAGCCCCTTATAAGGAGAAAGGGGGACAATGAAGCCTTTTTCTTGTACATCCCTGTTAATAACCAATATATTGTAAAACATCAGTCACCAAAATTACCAAAAACCAGAAAGATAACGTTTAGGCAATCCAGAAAATAATCCTGGTTGTCCTGTTTTTGGTGCATATACCAGGTGATTGCTGGTGAGGAAACAAGGCCGGTCTGGAAACTGATTCCCTGGAACAAGGCAGAGGAAAGGAGTCACTAAGCATCCCAGCTGAAATAGTCCTTTTATCCTTATAACTGAAAAATGAGCTGAGTGAGAGGTAATCCCTCCTTTCAAAAGCTATATACAAAAAGGAAAGGGGGAATCAGTGAGCCGAAGTGGTATCCACCGGCTATGACACCAGCAACTGAACGTCTCGGGCTACTTCATGCCAGGCTTAAATACGGAGATTCTTCCTGCCAACACAGGCATTCTGTTGCTAGGCAAAAGTCCCCCTCCTCTTGACAGGAGACTTCTCTGGGCATCCTCCACCTTGATTTTGACAAGTGTGTTTTGTGCAGGCCCATACCTCGCTATATTTCATGATGAAAGTCTGAACCTCCCCACAAGGATCTGTACGTATACGAATTGCATCAGTGAACTTGACCATGCACATCAAATGTGACACTGGAACAGTACTAATTCCAACCCTAACCCTATCCACAGTTTGTGGTTTACAAAATCAACTGTAGCCATAACCTGTTGAAAACATTAATTCCTAGGATCCTCTTCCCCTCAGGTGTACTAAGTTTGCTAAATCTGGTTTTAGAAGTTACACAGGAGTCCAGAAATTCGCAATCCACTAAGATGGTTATGGCTATAATGGAAGGGGCACTGCCTCTACGGAGGCAAATGACCAAACATCTTTGTGTAACCTGGATTTATGGGGGACTGAGGCCCCTGTATCTACCAAAAAAAGCTATTCTCCCTCCCTTCCCCCCCCCCCCAAAAAAAATGTTTACATTCAGGCACCCAAAGGAATTCTGGTAAAACAGTATACTGACTACTTCTTGAGCAGGAGTCGGCAATCTCACTCTAGTAGCTATAAGGCCAGAGGAGTCAAGGGTTTACCACTTCTACCCTTCAGGGCCAAGATCATTTATCCAGACCATAAGTCCTCATACTTCCCCAGGTGTGCCACCAACTCCAGATACAGAAAGTCTGAGTTCACTTCAGCCTCGTATGCCCTCAACCACTTTGCCAATGCTTCTTGTGAGGTGTCTTGGTCACAGTGTTTTTATTACTACACCTAAGTTTTTACAATTTGGATTGGTGTCTTCCTGTGCCTTTACTCCAGTTCCTGTGACTGCCTTTGGAGTCTTTTACCCTCAGTATTCCTGATCATCACCCACACCTTTTTGACAAATTCTAGCAGATGATCCCATTCTGTATCTGGTCCTATCAGCTGACTGCTGAGGCCGTGGTACACAATCTGTTTATAGAGGCCTGAGGTAAGCTGCTGGAGTATATGCACCAAACCCTTTTGGCATACTCCATAGGTTGTTTGTGAGTATAACTGCCAATAACCTTCGGTTGAGGCAAATAAAGTTATTTATTCATTCATTCATACTCCATAGGACTTTTGGCTTGCCGCTGGCCATCAAACATTGCAGTAGCAGGCATGCCAGAATAAAAGAGCTCATGGCGTTCATCCAGGGGTTCCTCAATGGTTACTCCATCTGATCTTTTAAATCCCTCCAAGAGTTGTCCCTCATCAAAGGGGGCCATAGCACCATTTTCTTCAAGTCTCATAGGGTTAATCCATCTAAAGGTGCTTTATTTTCCAAGATCCTTGTCTGCTTTAGTATGATTTTTTTCAGGGGTCAAGATCTTTCGCCACTGCCCTGGTTTGATCAATAGTTAGGTGCTTGGTCTCTGTGACATCCCACATTGTCTTATTACCCCTCTCCTCCCTTCTGTTTTCATGATTATCGGTGCCATAGGCATATTATTCAGACTCCCGTGCATATGAACATCCAAGTTGGAGTGACCTCAACATTTCCTGAAACTCTCTAATTTTATCCAATAACTTCTCCTGATGCTTTAAACACTTGGCATATGTGGTCTTGGGGCAAACTCTAGGGGAATGGCCCATGGCCTGGATGGTAACCCTCACTGCAGCACAGGCTTCTCAAACTTCTGTGTTAATTCCTGGGCCCTCTTTTTCAGAACCTCGTAACCTTCCTTCACTTCAGCCAACTGTTCAGTTAGACTAATGGCCTGACTCTCCTTTAAGGTGAGAGTATTTTGAGCAGTTTTCTCCCTTCTCTCCAACTTCTCTACCCTCTGTCTCAAAGGCTTTTAGTTGGGATGTCAACTCCTGGTTTCCAACTCTAGTGTCTCTCAATAAGGAATCATACCTTCTACAAGACATTGTTAAACCATGTAGTGCCTTCCTAACCCCTTTTGGGACCCATTTGTTACTCCCCCTCACTTCTGCCCCCAGCTCCCATTTAGAATTTCTAGAGGCGTGTCTGAGGTGAAAAATGTCTCATGTTTCCAGTAACTGCCTGACCATACAGACTTCTTATGCACATCTGTTTCTAGGGCCATCCTCAGGAGGTCCTTGGTTGGGTACCAAAACTGTAGGAAAAAATCCTCAAAACCTACAGGCCCTTGTGGATGATCAGAGCTCACAAGGAGAAAAGGAAAGAAAAAAAAACCCAAACTAAAGAGACCTTTTTGTCCCAGCTCATATGCTTAATAACTGATATATTGTGAAACACCAATCACCAAAACTACCAATAAAAAGAGAACATATGTAAGTAATCTGGGAAATGATCCTTGCTTTGGCAGGTGCATGTGGGTGAAGAAACAAAGTTTTGGATCAATTGTGGGTATGGGATCAGACCAGTCCAGAAACTGATTCCCAGAAACAGGGCAGATGAAAGGAGCATCCCAGCTCAAATGGTCTTTTCCTCCTTACAAAATGAAAAATGAACTAAGGGAGATGTAATCCTCCTTCCTCCTCCCCCCATAAACTATATACCAAAGGAAAAAGGGGGGGGGGAATCTCTGGGTTGGAGTTGTGTTCACTTGCTATGGCACCAGGGAGACAGAATAACTGAACTTCTCTGGCTACCTCACACCAGGCAAATACAGAGATTCTTCCTGCCAAAACAGGTGTTCTCTTGTTACTAGTGTAACCCTGTCTACTCTGGCAAAGTTGGGGTTTAGAACTGGTGACCTCAGCGCCATCTGCGTGAGCTTCTACCCTTTAAGCCAAAAGACCCAAGTCTCTCAGCTCTGAGAATAGCAGGCTCATGAACCTGTGAGTGGTTAGTCACTACTCACACCATGAGAGGGGGCCTCTGCACCAACCCTCTCTGGGGCTACCCATTCCCCCCAGCAGAGGAAGCGCAACCCCAAGTTTTGTAGGTTCACCCTGTTCAAGCCCCAAATGTAACCTTGTCTACTTTGGCAGGGTTGGGTTTTAAACTGGTGACCGCAGCTCCATCTGCATGATCCTCTAGCCCTAAGCCAAATGACCCAAGACCCTCAGCTCTGAGAATAGCAGGCTCATGAACCTGTGAGTGGTTAGTCACCACTCTCATTACTAGAGGGGGTCTCTGCACCAACCCTCTCTGAGGGCTACACTAGGCAGAATTGTTCTCCTTCTCTCAGGAGGAGCGGTCCCCTGGTCATGCCCCGAGCTATCTTCCCTCAATGTGCACACCCTGGTGGAAAAAGCCAGCCTAGGGTTCAGAAAATTGACAGGAGGATTTTGTACCCAATCACCAGCTCCCCCAGAGCCACCAGGAAGTTGAATTGATTGACAGGTAAGTGATGGCAGTTGGATTCAGTGAAGACACAAGCCAGCAGACACCACGTAAGCCCCTAACTTGAAGGGCTACAACCTTGAGCTCAGGCCTCTGACTCATTTCATATAGGCCATTGAACTATGGACCCACTGATGTAGAAGTGAAAGACAACCAGATCTCTAAACACTAATCAAACTGCTCTAGAGATGAGGAGTCACTGTTGGAGCTATAAGTGGATTTATTGTTAATTTTGTCATTTGATACCATATTAGGCAGCAGAAGCAGAACATTTATGAATTATCCAAAACCACTAAAATAAGGGCTGAAGGAAACTGCCAGGAAGACTTTACTTGGTTTGGGGAGAGGGACAGAAAGAGAGAAATCCAAAATAAACTAAGGGGCATAATGGAATTTGAGGATGTGATATTTCAACCATGGAGGTAGTAAAAGTGTAATGCAGTACTAGCTGACCCCTAAATTCAGGTAAAATGTTTCTGATACCATTGTCATCTTTGTGGCTGAAACAGCACAAAGGTTCTAGACTGACAGAGGTACAAAATATGTCATTAACCATAGCAATACACGTGGTTCAGAATTAATCTTTAATAAACAGCATCAGGCAAGACACTGAATAACTTCTCAGCTGAAGCAAATAGGTTTTCAAAAATTCAGAGCTGGGACTCATAAGATTATCATCTTAGTGTATGAATTTAGTATGCTTCATTACTATATTTCCAGATGTTTTGTCCACACTAACTTAAAAAACAGAAGCCATTGTATTTATTCCAATTTTTTTTGGACCTGACATGATTAAATCCTGTTATTCACCAATGTTTTCCTTCCCTACATTGTATCCTGTTGCTTGTAGCAATAGTCCCTAAAACACTTTAAACTAGGGCTGAATCCCGATCTACTGTTTTACTTGGCATTTACTGAGGATCGCCATACTCGACTCGATTTTACTGAGTAAATGGCCACGGTACTCAGTAACTCCTTGATCAAGGGCAGGAAGAGGGGCATATATATGGGCACTGGGGGCAGGGAAGGGGCCCCAGAAAACTCACCTAAAAGCCGTAGAAGCTGGTCACACTGCTCTGGATACTGCCTCCTTTGAATGAGGTAAATCTCTCTCGGAACATGCTGGGAAATGTAGTTCAACTTGCTCCCAGAGAGCATTAGTTGTACTGCTGTCTGGGAGCAAGGTGGACTACATTTAACATAAGAACATAAGTAGTGCCATACTGAGTCAGACCAATGGTCCATCAAGCCCAGCATCCTGTCCTCCGACAGTGGCCAATCTCGATCACATGGGAGAAGCCAACAGTCACAACGGGCAATCCATTCCCCGTCGTTCACTCCCACCTCCCGACAGTAAGAAGTTCATCCAGTAAACTACTTGGTTAATAGCCATTAATGGACCTACTCTCTAAGAACCTATCCAGTCCTTTTTTAAACACAGTATACTACTGGTCTTGACAACATCCTCTGGCAACAAATTCCATAAGTTAATTATGTGTTGAGTGAAAAAGTACTTCCTTTTTTATTTGTTTTAAATCAAATAAGTGCATTGCAATAATCCGGTCTTGAGGTGACAAATGCATGTATGAGGGTGGTGAGGTCTGAGTCCGAGACAAATGGGCGGAGCCTTCTCACCAGATGTAACTGGTGAAAGGTGCCAGTTTGTTTTATTTGTTTCAAAGCATAATCCCAGAGAGCTTTAGGAGCATGCTTAGAGAAACCTTGCTGCTCAAATGAGGCTTCTCCAAGCATGCTCCTAAAACTAGGACTCTTGGGTTGCCTGTGAAGGTAACCCAGCCTGTTCGGTTAGAGTGGGGTGGAGGGGCTGGAGACCAGGAGTCCTGAGTTCTCTGTTAAAGGGTTGGGACCTAGTAGATTAAAGGGGGAGGTGGTGTGGGAGCCAGGACTCCTACATTCTCTGGGAGGGCAGTTGGGACTAGTAGGTAAGGGTCCACTAAGAGTAAGAGTAATGGGGCTCTTGTGTGTGGGTCCCGCAGGGTTCCATTTGGTCCCCTCTCATGCTTAGCATGTACATGAAGCCACTTGGGAAGGTTGTACGCAGCTGAGGAGTTATTTGTCATCAATACACAGACAACTCACAACACCCAGCTGTATTTATCATTTTCATCCAACCCACCCCTACTGTCTCCTTGCTGTCCCAGTTCTGACCGGTGTGGCGGACTGGATGAGGCAGACTGGCTGATTGAAACTCAATCCTGGTAAGATGGAGTTGATGATGGTAGGGGGAGTCAGTGATCTGAGGGAGAACATCCCTGTTATTGGGGGTGCTCAACCTCCATTGGTTCCATCTGTGCGGAGCCTGGGAGCGCTCCTGGATTCACAGCTGCACTTGGACTCTCGAGTATCGGTTGTGGCCAGGGGCACCTTTCACCAGTTGCATCTGGTGAGAAGGCTCCGCCCATATGTCTCGGACTCAGACCTCGCCACCCTCATCCATGCATTCGTCACCTAGAGACTGGACTATTGCAATGCACTCTACGTTGGGCTGCCCCTGGTGACAGTTCAGAAGCTGCAGTTGGTGCAGAATGCTGTGGCCCATCTCTTGACTGGGATGGGCCGCAAAGAGCACATTACACCAGTGTTTATACACTGCACTGGCTGCCTATTGTCTTCCTGGCCTGATTCAAGGTGCTGGTTTTAACATTTAAAGCCCTTGAACGGTCTGGTTCCTGCTTACCTGAAAGATCGTCTCACCCTCTGAGCCCCTGGGTGGACCCTGCAGTCATCCAGGCGTGCCCTTTTGGAGGTCCCATGTTTTAGGTGGGTCCATACAGGCAGGAGGGCATTCTCGGCAGCTGCACCATTGCTTTCGAATGCCCTCCCAGTGGGGGTCCACCTCAGTCCGACTCTCCTTGCCTTCTGGCGTAGTTGTAAGACCTGGCTCTTTCACCAGGTGATTGGCAGAGGAGGAGGGGGGTTAGGTTAGGGAGTTTGGGAAGAGTTTTTATTTTTGTGCAAACCTTTGGTGTTTTAATTGTGTTTTGCTTATATTTATAGTGTTTTTTATATTGTATTTTTATCTATTATTTTGATATATTGTTCTTATTGTGAGCCGCCTTGAGTCGCCTGTGAAAGAGAGGTGGAATATAAATATGAAAAAAGAAACAAACAAATAAATAAATAATGGGACTCAGCTGTCCCATTCTCCCCAACCCAAATGAAAGGATAGAGGGAAAGGAGGGTGTGAGGGGTCAGTTCACGCCCTCCTGTTCCCAGCTTGAGTGTTGCCCCCAACCTGCAGAGGAAGAGGATTGAGGCTGAAAGGCAAAGTGTGGGTGCATGGAGCCTAGGTTGTAAACATGCACAATATGTGAAACTGTACATCTTTACTGCTTACATGGCACAGACGTTAAAGTAGGAGCCTTAACTTACAATTTCCGTGCTTTTTGGAGCATGATTGTATTTGTAAGGTCCTTAACTTCTCTCTTAACCCGAATGGTTTTTTTGTGTATAGAATTTCCTCCTTTTATGAAAGGATTTGCAATACAGACATTTTTTGCAATACAGAAAATTCCACCTGTTGGCACATTAGAGGCTCGCCATGTATAGAAATGTGTTTGCCTCTGGGGTGGCTATACAAAATCCTAACATCATTGCAGCACCAGCTCACATGCACAGCTCCCACCCACAAGTCTGTACACACATTCACACAGGTGCATACACACACTCTTACATGTACAATTCCGCACACAGCTCCATACATACACACACACACACACTCACATGTACAACTCCCCCCCCACACACATGAACAGATACCAAAAAACAACAAACTCTGTGGGTCCTGTGATCCTGCAGCCAGTTCTGTGCTTAAAGATTTGTTCACCAGAGTGGATTCTACCTGATTTAAATGCATGTCTCCACTGACACAAGGGCCCAGAGCAGAATATGGGGAAGGAGCTGTTTTGGGGGATTTTGTAGGGGGGTAATTTAATTTATCCTTCACACCTAACCCCTCAGAAAAAGGAATCTGGCTTTACATTTCTCTGCTGTTTCCTGGCGTGCCAGGAAAGTATCTCTGCTGGGTGGGAGGGGCAGAGGATGGATCTGGGGAGGACTTGGAGCCTAGCTCCTGTCTCCCTGATCCCAGCAGTTTGAAACGCAGGTTGTGAAGTGGGGGGGTTTAACTATGAGTCTTTAACTTGCGGAGAGGGGGTGTTGGAAGCAGGTGGATCATTGGGGGAGCATTCCAAGATTGACTGTGAATTCAAATTTCCTAGTTTGGCAACCTGGTGGGCGGACCCCCTCCTTCCCCCCCCCCAGACACCCCAGGTGTGGACTTAGTTGCTGATGCAGCAGCTGAAAGACTAATAAAGCAGCAACACCCCCCCCCCCCTTCCAGGCTGTTTTCTTTACCATGGCACTAAAAGTAGGGATCCCCTAGGGAAGCACATCCTCCAGGAGTTCTTACTCCCAGCCCCCCCACTCTAACCCACTAGCCCCTCCTCCCCTCCTAGAGAAGCCAGAAGTCCTGGCTCCCAGCCCCTCTGCCTTAACTCACTACCCCCAATGCCCTACCAGGGAACCCAAAGCCCTGACTTCCAGTCCCCTTGCTCTAATCCACTAGCCCACACTCCCCTCCCAGAGAAGCCAGGAGTCCTGGTTCCCAGTCCCCACCCACCCTCGCTGTAACCCACTACTAGGATGTCAATTCGTACCAGGAGTGCTCAACTTGATTTGTGCCAAGCCAAGGGCTAGAAAATTTGGTTTGGACCCAACCCTGGGTCACAGGTGGCCCTACCCTCAATATTCATAACCCCCACCCCCAATTTGCATAGCTTGTGAGAATGTTAAAAACTAATGTTAATTTGGTCCAATTTCAAACCTGCATACAAATAATCAACACATCAGATTATACTGGGAAGGGGCAAGAGGGACAACTCGAAGGCTGTACAAATAAATGTTCAGTAATAATAAAATGCAATTCAATTTCTAATTAAGTTTATTTAACAAACAAGTTCTGTGCTCCAAAGAAGTTCCACTGTGAGCCTGATTTAATTTAACTGCAAGTCACATGGCAAAGCAAAGCTGGTGTGCATGCACACACACACACACCAGAAGACAGGGTGTACACACGGGGTAAACCAGGATCACATGACAGGATGCACATGCAGAGGCAGACATATGTGAGTGCCCCAAGCTACATGGCAAAGCTGTCCCTCCCCCTCCCACCCCCCCAAAGCTGGCATCCACCCCCCAAACGTAAAGGACAGGGTGTGCTGAGGTAAATCCACTGACAAACACCCCCCCCACACACACACACACACTTACCTGGGGCAAGACAAGCCCAGCAGAAGGAGGAGACATGACAGGCCGCAGGGAAGGTCTTTGTGGCCAGGGGGAGTCGGGCCGCAGGAAAGGTCCTTGACCAATTTTCGGTTGCAGATTGGTTATGGAACTGTGTGGAGTTTGTGGGACTTAATTTGTAATTAAATCAAAGAAACCCCAAACCAATCAATTTTTACCCCCTCCTCCACCCTTACAAGCTCATCTTTCTACCCACACCCACCCCCCAGGGCCCTGATGTGATACTTACAGGCCTCGGAGGGCTTGATTGAAGGTCTGGGGGGTTCCTCCTGTGTGGAGGAGCCCCCCGGCAGCTGTGGAGGTCCCTACTCCACAGTGTGCATATGCAAAATGGTCGCTGGGGCTGTTTTGCACATGTACAACCCTTTTCCAAAATGGCACTGGTAGTGTTGGTGCCATTTTCAAAAAGGGCAGCTGTTCTGCGCATGTGTGAATGGCATTATTCGTGCATGCGCAGAATGGCTGCTCTTTTCCAAAATGGCACTGACATTGCTGATGCCTTTTTGGAAAAGGGCTATGCATGTGCAAAACAGCCCCAGAAGCCATTTTGTTAATGCACACTGTAGAGCAGAAACCTCCACAGCAAGCCACAGTGAGGGAGCCTGCTGGGGGGGGGCTCCTCCACACAGGAGGAGCTCCCCCAGACCTTCAGTCAAGCTCGCCGGACCTTCAATCAAGCCCTCCAAGGTTGGTAAGTACCATACCAGGACCCTGGAGGGTAGGGGTGGTAAATCCAAGTCTGTAACTGCGGATCCGTAATTTGCAGACTGTTGTTATGGACTGGTACACGTTACTCTGTAACAGCCCTTTACAGGCAGTTACAGATTAATTCATACCTGTAGTTGACATCCCTATCCACTAGCCCCCATTCCTGTCCCAGAGAATTCAGGAGTCCTGGCTCCCAGACCCCCTTCTCTAACCCACTATACCATTCTCCTCCCAGAGAACCCAGGATTCCTGGCTTTCAGCACCCCTTTCTCTAACCTGGTAGTCCCCACTTCCTTTGTAAAGAACCCAGGAGTCCTGGCTCCCAGTCCCACCCCCACTAGCACCCACTCTCTTCTCAAAGAACCCAGGAGTCCTGGCTCTCAGATCCCCTGCTCCACCCTTACTCACCTCCCAGAGAAACCTGGAGTCCTGGCTCCCAGAAGCCCCTCCCCTGTCCTGGTTCCCAGCTCCCCCGCTCTAACCCAATACCACCCACTCCCATCCCAGAGAACCCAGCAGTGTAGGCAATGCATAGGTGGGGAATGGGGGGCTGGGAGCCAGGAGTGGGATTTTTTGGGCACCACACCCTTCCCACACCAACCAGACACCAGCCTGTCCCCCCAGGGGACCTGGCACCACTCCTCCTCCCATCTTACAGTGTGCTGGAAGGGGAGGGGCTGGGAGCTTTCAGGAACAGGCAGCGGTGTGAGGTGGCTAGAGAGAGGAGAGTGGACCTCAGCACTGGATCACCGGCAGCAAGGGTGAGTAAGTGGTGAGGCAGAGACCCAGCCCAGCCACAAGACAGGCACAGCGGCGGTGGTGATGCTCACCCTCACCACCAGTTATCCCACACTGAGCTCCACTCTCCTCGTTCCAGCTGTGTCACACTGCTGCTGCCTGTTCCCATGAGCCTGAGGCAAGTGGCATCTGGATTGTGGGTGAGGTGGGGTGGGGACTGCCAGGGCAGCACTAGTGGCGCCTGGATTGAGGGTGGGGTGTCGGATGCCAGCCCCTGGATAGGCCTGGGGGTGGTCGTCATGGTGTGTGTGTTTGTTTGTTTTGTTTTATTATTTTAGAGGTTTATATTCATATTACTTATATTAGTTATCTAATTTTGTCCCACCCCCTCACTTTTAACAGATACCAGTTGCCTATGCCCAGGAGTCCTGACTCCCAGCCCCCTTGCTCTAACTCACTAGCCCCCACCCCCCTCCCAGAGAACCCAAGAGTCCTAGCTGTCTCCCTCAGCTCTACCCCACTACCCCCACCCCTCACAGAGAACCCAGGAGTCCTGGCTCCCAGTCCCTCTGCTTTACCCCACTACCCCCACTCCACTCCCAGAGTACCCACGAGCCTTGGCTTCCAGCCCCCTGCTCTAACCTAATATTCCCACTCCCCTCCAAAAGAACCCAGGAGCCCTGGCTCCCAGTCTCCCTGATCTAACCCTCTAGCCCCCACTTCCTTTGCAGAGAACCCAGAGATCCTGGCTCACAGCTCCCTGCTCTAATCCACTAGGCACCACTCCCATCCCAGAGATCCCAGGATTCCTGGCTCCCAGCCATCCCTCCCCTGCTCCCCTCCCAGAGAACCCTCCCCAACCTCGATTTTGAAGACTGTCTGGAACTAGGCCTCTACGCCTTTCCTTTAATATCTCAGCTTCTACGGGGGCTAGACACTCAGTTCTTTGTGGTGCCATGTTTGGGGGTCCCCCTGCATCAGATTCCACCACCAGTTCCTCTCCTGGCCACCATTTGAGGGTGTGATGTCATCAACATTAATTGATAACTTTGGGGGGGGCTAGAGACTCCCTGATTGCTGGCACCATGTCTGGGGGTCCCGTCTACATATTCCAACCATCGATTTGTCTGTGGGTCGTCGTTCTCTTATTCTAGGTGCTGGAAAATTGGGGGGCTTGGCCTAACTCTGCTTGTGGGGGTCCAATTGCAGCTCAAAAAAAGCATATTTGGGGTCAGGGGAGTCTCCTCTATCACATACTGATCTTGTTTCCACCCCAGGTGCCCCTCAGCCAATTTTCAAGATGGCCACCACTACTACTTTTTTTAGTGTATTCTGGGGTTGTAGGAGTCAGAAAAAAAAATCAAACCTTGGATTTTTGGGGAGCCCAAAGATGCTGCTCTAAACTGTGTTTCCCGATCTTCCTGATTTTCTTGCTGTTTGTCACAATTTGGTGCTGAATCTGAGCCTGTCATATCCACAATCTGTCTGCCTCTGCATGTCTGGGGGAATTTCTCTCCATTTCTCTCTAAAACTCCCCTAACAAAAATCCAGCTCCTGATCTGCCATAATCCTAGTGGGGTTCTCCCATGCCCACCCTACCCCCTGCCTTTAGAAACTCCTCAGTCTGGTTGGAAACCATCTTCTCTGTTTCCTCACTGTCTCTCTGTTGCCTGAACACACCGCCTTCTTCTGGTTCTCTACTGTGCATGCCAGACACTACCGGCTTTCCCATAGGCCTTTTATTATTAATTATTATTATTATTATTATCAAGCATTTATATAGCTCCACAATGTACCTAGTGCTTTACAAAGTAATTGAATAGACACGGTTCCTACCCTAGGGTTTAGAATCTGAGAGACGGGGGAGGGGGGATACGAAGGAAGGGGAACAGAGGGAGAGACAAGGAGTGTAACATTCACAAGGATGCGAGGTCCCAGGTGCACGTGCTTAGCTTGGTTACATCAAGAATGATGACTGGTTGGTCCATGTGGTGAGGATATGAGTACACAGACCTCAGGTAACAGGTTGTACTGAATGGAGGGTATCAGCAGGAGTTAGGTGAGGGGAGCGAGAAGTCAGGGTGGGCAGAGCGGAAGAGGTCTTGAGGAGGGATTTGAAGGTACGAAGGGAGGGGGCGAGGCAGATGTGGGCAGGGAAGGAGTTCCAGGCATGGGGGGCAGCTAGGTGGAAGGGACGAAGGCGGTTAGGGGAGCAGGGAAGACATGGGCGTGCAAGACAAGGGACAGAGGAGGAATGGAATTCACGGACTGGAGTACGGAGGAAAATTAGCGCAGAGAGGTAGGGGGGAGCAAGGTTGTGAAGAGACACACGGACCGGGGGGGGGGAGGCGTCAGCATGGCAGGTGTAGGTGGGGGTGTGCCTGTTTACACAGACACCTACCTCCACCCATGGAGCATCCTCCATTCTGGCAGATGGCTCCGTGGGTGGAGGTGAGTGTGGGTAGGTGTGCAATGGGTGTTGGTATATATGTGTGGCGGGAGCGCACATGCAAAAACACCCGCCGCCATGGTGTTTACACAGGCGCACACCCACCACACACTCATTCCCCCCACCCACCGGTGGCCGTATACATGGACTGCACAACTGTCGCACACCCACTTGAACACCAAGCGGTTGGGGGGGGGGGCAGTCTATGTAAAAATGGCCATAGTCTTCACTAGTGTTGGGAACTTTAAAACCACAAGATGGATTTTTAAAATTCCAAAACAAGAACCTCCAAGGAAACACCCCTTAATTACACAACCGTAAATGTCAATGCAGTCTTCAACATTCACTTCTGATGCCCCCCCACCCCCAAAATGGTCTTAAACCAGAAGTAAAAGCATTTTTTCTCCAGTTTATCAACTGCTATTACATTTTGGGGTTTTGTCGGATTTGCATAAAACTTGGCAGCTTATACCCCACACTCCTGCAACCCTCTCTGCCAAATCTCTGACAAATAGGATAAGTGGTGCCAGTTTTAGAAACAATAGAAGATTCATGCTTTATAATGGAGAGTGCATGCTGGCCTTAACTATGGAAGCAGCTCTTGCTGCTCCCATAATAGATAATAAACAGGAATTTCTTGGGAACAGTTATTTTAATGGTTGCAAAATGGAGAAGCTCTTCTGGAAGGCAATATATTCCTAGACTAATGATATTGCAGATGTGCTGTTTATAATTCTGATACTCTCAAATTTTCTTCTTTTCAGGTGTCATTTGTAATTTGTTCTGCCTTTCTCCTGGCATGGTCTCCGTATGCAGTAATCTCCTTGTGGTCAGCATGTGGATTTCAGGTGACTGCACTCACCAGTGTGCTAGCCAGCCTATTTGCCAAATCTGTCCGTTTTTACAACCCAATCATCTATATTGGCATGAGCTCTAAATTCCGTAAAGGCATCAGAGGCCTGTTCCAGTGTTTCCAGAGAAACAAGGATTCAGCAGCACAAATGCCAATGTTGATGTCTGATCAAAGAAATAAGCCATCTGTCTTCCCAAACCCACACATATATTATTTTGTGTCCGGAGCTGCTGAGGCTGAAATGCCAAACTTGGAAATGGATCCAGTGCCCAAAGATGATCCATTGGCATTTTGTTCCATTTCTCATTAATTTACCACTTTGGAAGTAAAAACACTTCAGAGGCAAGAAAGCCAGTCTGGCCACCTTTGATCTGGCTCAAATGAAATAAAGTCTTTCTGAAAATCCATTTTCCTCAGCAAGAGACGGTCTCTCTTCCTTGACATTCTGCTAATACCTTTGTATCAATTTTACAGTGCCTACCAAAAAAAAATACCAGGAAACTGGGGTCAGTTATTAAACATTATTAGTAAGGGGGTGTGTGCTCTAGCCTTTCCCCAACTGCTGGGAGAGATCCCCCCCCCCCCCCCCCCCCCCCCCCCCCCCCCGCTGGTTGGAGGAATGCAATGAGCCTCGGATGGCAGCAAATGGACCTGTTTGTTCTCATCTGAGCCTCATTGCAGAACTGGAAGCAGCAAAGAGGGGGTGCTCTCTCTTTTCCCCAGCTCAAGTCCACCAACAGCTGGGAAAGGAAAGCGAACCCCTCCTCCTTTGTTGTTCAGTCCTGCATTGAGAATGGGGAGAGCTGCTGCTGCCAAGAGTGGTGGTGAAGGAGACTCCTTCCCTGCTACCTGTGGCAGCAGCAGAAAGAGGATATGGTCTGCAGGTACTCTCTCTCCTACAACTTCCATTCCCCTCTTTGTCGTAGCTAACAAGTGGCATCCACACTGGACTCCATATTGCTGGAGCCTACACCGTAGGTGGCTGGTGCAGAGCTGCCACTGAGCGGTGTTGCACTGGCCAAGACTCACAGCCTAACATTACACTATCCACTTGCTGTTTAGCAGGTAGTGTGTCATCTGTTAACACCCATAACTAAAGTAGAGTTAATGTTTCTGTGTATCTCATGTCCCCCTTTGGCCACATACAGCAGGTACTATATACTTGATTTGTCAGTACAATGTCAATATCCTTGACAGGGGAACACTTCCTACAGCATTAAAAAAACCGGGGTGGGGCTATTCCCCTGTGATAAAATGCAGGCTATTTAATGAGATTTTACCAAAAAGAAATGCTAGAACAATGTGTCTATTATAGCCTTGTTTTTCAGCAGATGTTTTGAGGTGATGCTGAACAGCTTAGGAGCTGGGTGTTCTCTTTTAAAGGTCCTGCTGTGAGCCATTCCGGAACAGATCTATTTTGGCTACAATGGGTATTTAAATTATCATTTAAAAATAGATATATACTTAAGATGTTAAACTATGTACCTGGTAGGAAAGGACCAAGATATCCCTTCAAGCACAAAATGCTCTATTTCAACAGACTGTTCAAACAGCACTTACCTTTTGTTTTCAAACACAGTTTTGCAGCCCTAGTGAACTAATAATATATTTCACTTGAATACAAAACCAACATTTCTAGGATGCAGAATAAAAGCCTTTGATTTACAGAAATGTTTTGATAATCAGGTGTCTGAATGGGCTTCTTGTAACCCTGGCCCTCATGAGATGAATAATCATGCTCTGAACTGTATCTGACCTCTAGTTATCTTTCACTGAATAGCATGCCGCTGTTAATGGTAGGAATTTACCTGTGCCAGTCAATGGAGTTCATGCAAGGTGAACAGAACTACCACACAAGATGCGAGTTAATGGGCTTTGTGTGGAGGAAATACAGAGGCAAAACTGGGGAGTTAATCTGACAGCACACCACAGAACACAGGTAGGGCTGGTCTTGCCACAGGGTGACTCGGGGTGATCACCCCAGGCCCTGCAGTGGACACCCCACCCCCCTTTTACCAGAGGAGCAACAGAGCTGTTCCCCTTCGCTCCCTGTGGGACCATAAACATGACTACCTTTAGGGCTCTGGGAGCTCCAGAGTCAGAACTCTGGCTGCCCCGACTTCCTCTTTGTGACCCTGCCAACCAGGCTATTATAAGAGGCAGTGCCTTACTGGTGGGAAGAGAAGTGTGAAGAGCCCTAGTGAGGGAGTGACACAGGAGCAAAGCATGGCGGCAGCAGGGCAAGGCATGTGGCTGGCAAGACAGCAAGCAAGCAGGGAGGAGGTCTAGGTTCTGGATCAGGAGCCAAGCCAGCTGAGTAAGCAGTCACCTTCCTACGCTGCTGCTGTCACCTGAGTTAAAAAAGGAGAAGGAAATGGTTTTACACGCTCCAACTCTCTGCAAGACCCTCCTTCCTAACCATGATTCTTTAGGCCAGGTCCCTCCAGAGGATCTTGTTTAGGAAGGACAATTTTGCAGAGGGTAAGAGCATGAAACCATCTCCTCATCCTCTAACTCAGGGGACAGCAGCAACAGCAGCATGGGAAGGATATTGTGTACTTGGCTAGCTCCATGTCTTCACACAGCAACTTAGTGCCTAATTTGTAGGGTGTGAGGGGGGATGGGGCACAGCTTGTGGAGGCTCACTCCCAGGGAATTAAATTCAAAGCAGGGAAGAGAAAATGTTCAAGGCAAGGCAGAGTCTACATTCTGAAACAGCTGCCTTGGGAGGGAGCAACCCAGCAGCTTATCACCCATGAGTCCTGATCCATGAATTTACTGTGAGGAAGATCTTCTGTTTAGGTGGTTGAGGCTTCAGTTCCAGGCTGGGGAGAGGGACAGATCCCCAGCACTGTGCGGGAGTGGTCAGCACAACCCTTCCAACCCTGCCTTAAGTGAGAGAAGGCTGTGCATTGCCAGGAGTGTGGACTGAGACCCAGGCAGGCCTACATAGGCCAGAGTGTCAGTTTGCAGTCCCATGCCCACTGATTGGCCTGTTGGATTGTGCAACAGTCACACGTAAAAGCCCAGTGCAAGCCCTGCAAGCTTAATATGGGGTTTGTCCAGTAGGGGGAGGGTCAGGGGATGAAACAGTTTCTTTTTCTCCTTGTCCCCTCTCTTCTCTCTCTGTCCTCCATCTTGTCTCATGCAGTCTGTACAGTATGGAAGCATGTCTTCTGAGTTCTTAGTAAAGTTCTGTTTTGAAGAAATTTCTGCTGTGTGCTATTGAACAGAAAGCTAACTCTACAACAGGTTATGGGCCTAGGACATCTTCAAGGTAATTTTGAAGACTAGAAGCAGCCCAGAAGGAGTGCAGACTGAAAGAAAACTCCCAGACAGAGAAGCCTACTGACTGTGAGTAAGAAGGCCTAAATCCCAGAAGGGGAAAGGGAGAGAAGTAAGTATGGCAAGCAGCTCAAAGCTCAGACTTTCAGTAGGAAAGCTGAACAATATAAACTACTAATTGTGGAAGTTTAAAGTGGAAATGCTGCTGTCTAAAGATGATCTATGGGAGGTGATTACCACAAACAGACCAGCAGCAAATCATGAGGAATGGGATAAAAAGGACAGGTTAGCAAAGGCTACAATAATTTTATTGGTAGAAGATGACCAGCTAATCCATATAAGAAGTGAGACCACAGCAAGAGGCATGTGGATTGCATTGCAAAACTTGCATGAGAGATCTAGCCTGAATAGCAAACTGTTTCTACTGAGGAAACTATACAAAATGAGGCTGGGTAAAAAAAGTTAAATGCAGGAGCATATAAATGCCATGTTGGAAGTAGTGGCACAACTGCATGGCATTGGAGAAGATATAAAGGACAGCCATGTGGTAGCCCTACTCCTCTGCAGCCTGCCTGAATCTTACAGTACCCTCATCGATGCCCTGGAGAAAAGGCCAGAGGCAGAACTGAAGCTGGAATTTGTTAAAGGTAGGCTTGTAGATGAATTCCAACGCAAAGGAGAACCTGCAGAATGATCTAAAGCAGGGTAATGAGACTGCACTGAAAACCTCAGACAAAGCTCATAAGAGGGAAACCAGAGTATGTTTCAGATGCAAAAAGGAGGGACATTTAAAGAAAGACTGCCAAATGGAAAGCAGAACAGCAGAAACTGTCTCCACTAACACCTAAGCAGAGGGCTAAAGTCACAAACAGCAACACAGTCGCTCAACAATGGAGTGGGTGCTTCAGATCAGTGCAAGACAGTTCATCCCAAAATTGGTGTGTGGACTCCAGAGCAATGAGCCACATGACTAGCAATAAAGGATTCTTCACAGGGCTGGATCTGAGCAGTAAAGAAAGGATCTACCTTGCGATGGGAGGAGCATCAACGCAGAAGGAATCGGACAAGGATTCCTGTACTGCAACCAGTCACAGAGAGGCACACTGACCATACCGATGAAAGATGTGCTCTTTGTGCCCAACTTAGAAGGGGGACTCCTGTCCGTGAGGCGCCTGGAAGCGAGGGGGCTCACCATCTGTTTTCAGGGAGATGAATGCACAATTCAAAGTGGGACACCTCATTCGAGGAGGAGGAACTTCATTTGCCCTCTTGGCCCCCTACGTCAGCCTCCAAAGTTGCTGAGATTATTAATTCTTTTCAGAGGGGGAAGGCTTCAGGCCAGGATTTGATCTCGATGGATTTGATTAAGCACTCAGTAGGCTGGTGGGTCCCGATGTTGGCTTCGCTATTTACAGCTCTTAATGATTCAGGCAGGGTTCCCTTGCAGTGGGGGAAAGCGGTGGTTGTCCCCATTTTTAAAAAGGGAGACCACTCAGCCCTGGCCAATTATAGGCCAATCAGCCTTCTTTCCACCACAGGGAAAATCTATGGTAAATGGCTTCTACGTAAGCTTCTGGACTGGCTGGCTCAGGGACAGGTTCTTTGCATGGAGCAGGCCGGATTCCAGGAAGGGCACTCTATGATCGAGCATGGCCTAATTTTACAACATCTTGCGGAGAAGTACATGAAGAAGAATGGGGAACTGTATGCGGCCTTTTTAGATCTCTGTGCTGCTTTTGATTTAGTGAACAGGGCTATTTTGTGGGATAGGCTGGCTTCCTTGAACATGGAAAAGCAGCTGCTTTTTCTCATAAGGAAACTCCATGCCAATACCTCCATTGCTGTTAAAACTGGTCCAAGGGGGCGATTGACTGAAGAAATTTCTACCTATTCAGAGGTCCGACAGGGTTGCATTCTCACACCTATTCTGTTTAATTTATTCATAAATGGGGCTGCTTCTCTTCTAGCTGATCCTGGGTTTTTTCCTCCCAAGCTTCCTAATGGGGCGGTTGGGTGTCTGCTATATGCTGATGACATTGTGATTCTGTCTCAGACTAGGGTCGACTTAAACAGACTGTTATCTTCTTTTTTGGAATTCTGTGTCCAGAGTAAACTCAAGATTAGTTATGACAAATCAAAAATTATGATCTTCTCTAAATCTCGCAAAATCCATCAGTGGGCTATAGGAGGCCATAAAATTGCCCAGGTCAAATCTTTCAGGTACTTGGGTTTACATTTCCAAGCGTCGGGGTCTTGGAAGGCCCACCTAGATGGGGCCTTGTCTGTTTTGTGTCCAGACTATTTGGCAGAATGGGGAGGCAGGCGGTGCTCCCTGCAATCAAGGTGTTAAATGCCAAGGTGCGCGCCCAGTTGCTGTATGGGGCAGCAGTGTGAACCCCATATTTACAATCTAAGTTGGCCCAATTGGATAGGGTGCAGGCATATTTTATTCAGAGACTCCTGAGGATCCCTGGTGCCACTCCGTTTGTGGCTATTAGGTTAGAGGTCAGTCAGGTTAGGTGGTCAACCATGGCTTGGGCGATTGTTGTGAGATTTTGGGTCAAGATAAAGCTTCTTTCTAATACAGGTCTGGTGACTTATTGGAAGAACGATCCTTTTGAGAGTTCTTGGCATCAGGCCATAGAGCACTTCTTACGGCAACTGGGCATTCATCCTGAGTATTGGGCCAGGAAGGACCCGGCAGTGGCCTTGAAGGAATTGAGGTGTAGGATGGATGATAAAGAAGTTCAAGAGGAGACGGCAGCAATTAGAGCTACTCAGCATCTGGCAGACTATCTTTTCTATATAAAACCCAGGCCATGCCTGTCTCCCTATCTTCTCTCTTCCACCTCGCCTGGGGGCAAGTATCTATTTATGTGTGCCTGTCTTAATGCCCTACCATCGATGGTCCTGGAAGGTCATTTTCAGGGAATTAAATTCTCGGATCCTCTTTGTCCATTCGATCGACAGCATGTTGAGACGATGTCTAGTATATTAGTGGACTGCCATCTTTATGATGATATTCACCCCAAGTATTTGGCCAAGGTTCTTTCTAGGTGCCCAGATCGTTGTGATAATAATTTGTCCACTTTGGTTTTGGCTGATGTCGATCCCTCTATTACAGCTGCGGTAGCCCAGTTCTTGGTAGCAGCGTTAAGCAAATGTTCCTCATTTCTCCAGTTTAAGAATCTTGATTTAGGAGAGTGATGATGTATGTAAGGAATTGTGAGGGGGTACTATTTGATGGTTAGGCTACCGCCATGTTTTTTTGTTGTTGTATTTATGTTTGGGGAGTTAATAGTATTTTTATATAATTATGGGGGGGGGGTTAAATGTGTTTATTGGGCTTATTGCGCATATTGTTATTTGTTGTTTGTCATGTTGATTTGATAGTTTGTTCCTTTGTGTGTTATGTATGGTTACTGGCCTTTGGCCGCAATAAACTTATATATAAAAAAAGTGGGACACAAGTACTGTCCAGAGCCACTGCAGATGAGCACCTGTACCGTCTGAGCACAGCGACCCCAGGAGACCCCAGGCCTTGGTTTGGTGCTGCTGAATGCGAGGTCGGTTGTCAATAAGTCATCTACTATCTGGGAATTAATCCCGGAGTGGGATGCCGACCTCATGTGTATTACAGAGACCTGGCTGGACAATGAATTGGGCCCTATTCTGGCCGATCTTGTTCCAGCTGGTTTCTCTGTGCAGCATCAGCCTCGGCTGGAGGTACGGGGGATGGGGGGGTGTAGCCATTGTTATCAAGGATGCACTGTCCTTTAGGAGGTATCCGGTGCAGGCTCCACCAGATGTTGAGTGCCTCCATCTTGTGTTAGATTTGACTGAGGACAGATTAGGGGTGCTGCTGGTGTACCGTGCAGGGGGAGGGAAAGTGGTTTTTGGTGTGTTTGTTTTTTTAAAAATCCGGTACAGGAACTTCCACCGGTACAGGGAATTATCGGATTTATCTGGTATCCCTGATACTGCCAAATACCGACAGTATTGGATACCAGGAGATCCGAACTTCCCACCCCTACAAACTGCACAAAAGCATATATGGACTTAAGCAGGCCGCCTGAGCATGGAACATAAAATAAATAAGATGCTCATGAGGGAAAATTTTACCAGGAGCAAAGCAGATCCCTGGTTATACACAAAGAGACTAAGGGGCAGGTGGATCTTTGTATTAAGTTATGTCGATGACCTTAACATGTGCTTTGAGCAAGAAGGGGAACAAGTACGAAACAATGAGAGCTCTAAAACAGGACTTTGAAACTAAGGATCTGGGTAATATAACGCACTGCCTTGGAACACAAATTGAAAGAGAAGATGACAGAAGCTATCTTCTCAACCAAAGACAGGCAATAGAAGAGATGATAGAAAGTTTCGGCATGGGGGGTGCAAAGGCAGCAAATACCCCTATGGAAACCAGCTACCCAAAGGAGATCAAAGAACCGAGCTACTAGATAAATGTATATTACCTGGTGCTTCCTCAACAGTGGGTAATTTGATCTACTTTGTCACTACATCCCAGGGGGTCGATACTTAGTTCACTATTATATCCTCCTACAGGTGGCCCTATGTCACAAATTAGACAAGGGCCAAGCCCTGTCTTCGTGCCTTTGTTATTCATTGGAGAGAGAATTTCGTTGCCCTGAGATGGGACCTCTATATCCATAAGATTAGTGTCAGAAAACGGTACTAAAGAGAGGCCCCCTGCAAGGGGAGATCCAGAGGTGATCTCCAAATTTTAGTCAAACCTCTGTGGACTCCTTGGCATAGCAATATCCTGTAGGCAAACACCAATAGGCTTAGACAAAGTTTTCCCCTGAATTTGACTCTGTGGCGGGAGGAAAGAGCCCTTTCCCCACAATGGGGGTGGCATGGCATGGCACAATTGTGTCCCAACTGAGTGCTAGCTGTTACTGCTACAGGTGCTATATCTCCTCCCCTGGGCTCCGAAACTGAGTTAATCAATGGTCGCTTAATCGTAGCCATGAAACCCTCCCCCACTGTTACCCCCCACTTAGTTTGTGCCTGAAGACTCTATTTATGAGCAATTAATTGTATTGATTTATGTATATTTATTTGATGTTGTTTACAAATGCCCAGTTATGAGCAGAGCTGTTTACAGGTGCTTTGTAAAGTTACTTAGATTCTATTGTAACATCATTTTATTGATTAATCAATTATTGCTAGTTGTAATAATTGCTGATCTTGAATACGATTGTTGTTGTTTGTTGTTACTTGGTTTCAGTTTTGAACCTATCAGACTCTGGGCCATTCACTTTGGTAGTTTAGCCCTTTGGGATTGTCTGGTGACTCTCTTCATAATCACTGTCTACATTCAGATTGAAATCTGGAAGTTAAAATTTAAAATTTAAATTCACTTTCCTCAATCGAGGCAGAGTACGTGGCAGCAGCACATGCCAGCCAAGAAGTCATCTGGTTGTGACAGCTTCTGAATGATCTGGGGCAAAAATTGGACAGACCCACTCCTATCCTGGAAGACAACCAAGGATGTATAGCTCTGGCGCAAACAGAAAGAATCAACCCCAGAACCAAGCACATTGATGTAAAATACCATTTCCTGAAAGACTCACAGGAACAAGGACTCATAGATCTGCAATACTGTCCTACAGAGGATATGACAGCGGATGTGTTCATGAAGCCACTAGCAGGGAAACACCATCGCAAGCTATTAAGAAGAGTGAACCTAGTGGGTTTGACTAGTGACTATTGAGAAGGCGTGTTGGATTGTGCAACAGTCACAAGTTTAAAAAAAACCATTGCAAGCCCTGCAAGCTTAATATGGGGCTTGTCCAGTAGGGGGGATGAAACAGGGTTTTTTTCCCCGCCTTGTCTCCTCTCTTCTCCTCTCTCTGTCCTCCATCTTGTCCCATGCAGTCTTTACAGTATGGAAGCATGTCTTCTGAGTTCTTAGTAAAGTTCTGTTTTGAAGAAACTTCTGCTGTGTGTTATTCAACAGAAAGCTAACTCTACAACATAGCCACCATGGCTACCTGTCAAGGTGGGGGCAGGGCCATCTGGACACACATTTGTTGTGTTCCTCTGCCATAATGAAGGCAGGGAAGTGCTCGCCGTACAGCCCAGTCAGGTGCACATCAGTACCATGGCCCAGTCTGACCCTGCCAGGGCTGACCCTCCTTTCCAAGCATGTAGCCGGGGCACTGGCTCCACATTTATTATCACCCTGAGCTGTAGAGGCAGTGGGTGCAACACAACCTGTTTCTCCGGCCTGTTTCTCCTGCCTCTGCCCACCCGTACCCAGACACCAGCCATGAGAGAGGAAAACATTAAGACTGCCCTCTTGGGTTAGACCAAAGATCTGTCTAGCTAAGTATTTCTTATCCAACTAGCCTCTTGCAGATAAATGTTTCAGAGACATCCTGTGGTGCATCCCTGACCATTATGTTTAATAGCCTACTCAGGATACTGTCCCCCCACCCCCACCCCAATAAGAAGTGTTTAAACGTTCTCACGCTTGAATATTGTAAAGAGGTTGAAATAACTTATAATGCTGCTCTGTATTTGTGATCATACAGACATCCAGTGGTTAAAGGAGCGGAGTAAGCAGGGCTTGATGGGGGGGGCACATTTTGTTTTCACTCTGGGGCCCACATATTCTGAGACCAGCACTGAACACATGTGTGAGCAGCCTGACAGTACAACTGCAGAATTATATCCTTCATCTTAAGTTCCTTGTTCTGCCCTGCCCTCACTCTGCGCACTTTACACAGCGTGTGTGGACAACGATCTGTCCAGTTTGGAGACCCAGACAGAGTTCCCTCCAAATAAATATGGAGCTTTCCACTGATGCCTTGGTTAGGCCTCAGGGTCAGCTGGAGGTCTCTCAGGCAGGGAGATGGGAGAGGGGATCTGGAATATTGTAACGGGTTGGCCGCTAAAGAATTTGCCTGATAAGGTTTGTTAACAGGTTACCAGTGGCCAGGAAACACTGAATTCAGATTCTGCTAAATTATAAAACTATTCTACAATCAAAGTATGAACTTAAATTTAGGGTTAAAGAGTTTGAGTGCTAAAAAATACTATAAACAACAAATAGAGGATTCTCAACAAAAACTAGAAACTACTACAATTTAAAAGAAGTGTCCTATTGAAGCTGCTGCGAGACCCCACTGCTTCATACAAGTCCTCTTTGATGCAGACCTGCTCATCACTATGCCTGCTGATCTCCCACTTGCTGGCTTTTCTCACTGACTGCTATCCCAGCTGAGCTCCTCATGCACCGTACTGGAAGATGTATCCTTTCGTACGCATCAGCAGCCTCGGGCTTGGCTGAAATGGGCAAAAAGTCCTTTCCCGGGGTCTTAGCCAAGGACGTGCCTTATCAAGTCCACCCCTGCTCAGGTTCTGCTACAGGCAGCCTTCACCTCAGCTCCCTGCTCCTTTTTCCATCTTCCCCTGGACCTACAATTACTCCAACTGCCTGAACATTTTAAAATTCTTATCTTCCCAAGCCACAGCATGATCTGTCATTGGCTGGCCACAGTGGCCACAGACCATGGTAGGGGGAAATTCCAAAATGGTGGCAGCCACCATTGCATTTCATATTCCAGAAGCAGGTATGCTGATGCCATTTTGGAAGTCCCCCTCAGCTCAACCACTCTGATCTAGGAGGGTTATGGAAGCAGCAGCAGCAATAAAGGGTGAGAGATGTGAGGGAGGAACAAGTGGACAAGGAGAAGAGAGAGGGGTTAGGAGAGAGGGAGTAATGGGATAAGATGTGTGTTCATATATGGAAGGGCAGCATCAAGTCCAAAGACAAGAGGAAGAAGTGAAAAGGTGCAGTCTTAAAACTTAAAACCAAGCCTACCCACAACTATATAGCATTGCAAGAGTCTCTATTCAAGGTCTCTCCGTTAAATGCCAGTGCAGTAGAAGTCAAAAGTTCCACAATTTTGGATGGCAACCCGGCACAGCCATGTTGAAGGACAGGGAAGATTTTACCCTGGATGATTTAACACAACCAATGAAATCGCCTCATGAACCTGGCCTCCGGATAAGAAGAAATGGTTTTATTTATATTCAAATATACCTTAAATGTAGGTATCTACTTACAAAGCAAACTGCTTATGATGGGATTTTTTTGGTCTTTGAGAGTAAACATAAGGAAAAGAACCCTTTCACGCTTACTCTGTTGTTGGCTCAGGAATCCATTACTTCACTGGGTGTTTTTACACACACATTTCTTCTGGATGTTTGCTGTTACATCCTGAACTTTCTGTGTGTCTAAATCATTCACCCACATCTGGCTCTTTAAACTTCTGCATAGAACTTCTGCATAGAACATTTGTGGCTAAAAAGTTCTCCTGGTAAACTGCTTTGCTCCAGGCAGCTGTGGTCACTTAGTTTCCATGGCAGCCTGCCACATTTACAGCTGCGGCTACTTTAGGCTGCCTCAGGGCAGTGTTTGTGTGAATAATGCATCCAGGAACTGCCTCAGGGCAGTGTGTGTGTGAAAAATACATCTGGAACTTACTTATGGACTTGTAAACCCAGAAGACTGAAAAATCCAGAACTTTAAGGTGTGTGTAAAAATGCCCATTGTGAGACAATGTATGAATGTACCAATGTGTATCAGAGTAACAATTAAATCCAAATAGTAAAACCTGCTGAAAAAATTCCACCCTGGAGTGCAGGCATGATGATGAAAATTTTGTGACACACGAAATGTACTTTCTTAATTATAGTCTTTAACTCCAAATATGACTAATTCTAAATGCAAAGGTTCTGAAAGCAAATTATGAATTATAATGCAGTACCGTTAGGCCCCCTTTGAAACTTCCAAGCCCAAGTCATTACAATAGCATGTCTGCTGGTGTTTCGCTAGGTATGTGTGAAGGGCTACATTGCTGAGAAAGAAGCTAACTTAGGGTGACAATAGAGGTGCGGCCACCACAGCCGCTCCCTTGCTGGGGGGGGGGGGTCAGAACAGTGTAGAAGATGGTGGCTGTTGCCCTTGGAGCCATACCAGGGCACACAACACACGCACCCAATCTGGCTAGCCAGCCCTCCCATACCTCAACCCCAGTGGGGGAACAGAACAAACGCACCAGCACCCCACCATGACAGGCAGCCATGGTAGCCAATCATGGGCAATCATGGGCATGGCAGCTTCCAATCTCCAGCGGGGATGGGGCCACAATGAGATGTGCTGGCCTGCTATGGGCTGTAGTCCCAAGATCATCCGGGGGACCAGTTCTGGGCCAGTTGTCTACCCAGGCTGGGAAATCAGCGGGCCCACATCTAGTGGCCCGGAAACAGATGTCAGGATGAGTCTCTGGCCCAGGCGGAACATAGCAGGTCCACGTTGCATCATGTCTTTTATCACCCATAGTTCCATAGAGATGCTGAGTGTCAAAGGCAGGTATGAACTTTCATTATTGATGGAACTTAAATTTGGCTACATCTATTTTCCAGTTTCTGGGAACTCTAAGTTTAAAAAGACTTCTTGAAATTAAACCTCTCTGCACAAACAGTGGTTACTCCTTCCTTAGGAGTTGTAGAGAGATTGCCACACCAGATTCTCATTTTCTGCCCTAGTTCCTTCATTCTCTGCTTTCTCCCTAATTAATTTCTTCCACAGAGATTTAATTCTTATTTTACAAATCTTCAGTTGACACTCATTAAAAATTTACACAGAACAGATAAAAACAAAACAAATGAAATCCATTTATATCATGCTATGAAGAAGACCAAAATAAAAAAAGAATTCTAGAAATTAATACAGCTTCATTTTTTAAAAAAAATTATTTTTTTTTTTTTAAAGGTCACATTTTTTCTTTAGGAGTAGCTGTTCTACCCTAAGCCCACCTATCATCCCAGGAAGATTTTGCCTGATTTCAGGGTAAAAGTGTTTACTACCTTCATTTATATCGGAACATTTTGATCTGGCCCATCAGGAGTGTCTTGATGAAACAGACAGGATACTTACAAAAGTAAAGCATGAAATAAAACATTTTAAATGGGAATTCTGTCTTTGACTACGTCCTGTAAAAATAAGACCTACTTAGACCATTAAGATATTACAGAATTACTTTTGTGTTTGTTTGTTAAAATTGTATTTGTAAAAAGAGATCATCTCATATGTTACTGAGCCAAGAGACATTAGAGTAGTTTGCTACTCTAACTCTATAACTGGGATTATTCAGGGTTGGTGTGGCCATATAAAGAGCTCCACAGTACTGAAAGACTGTGTTATACATTTTAGTAATGAAATGTGGGGTTTGAGCGCATTAGAAGAGCAAATAGTCCTGTAACTGAACCATACTTCTTTTAGGAAAAGAAAGAAATGGGTCGCTATCTAAAAAAATGGAGATAAGGGAAAAATAAACACTAGAAAGTAGGAATTCAGCAAATACAGTTTAGCCCACACAAACTCTGCCCTATCCCCTGCTAGCTTTCTACATACTCTTTCAGAGTGTGAAGGGCTGGCAGTTTGGTGAAGGATTTCAGCTGCAATCCAATACCACTTCATCTGAATTAGCCCCATTGAAGCCTATAGATTTCCCACAGATTTACAGGACTTTAATGGGGTTACTCAAGAGTAAGTGATTTGCTGTTGGCTTTAATTATGGAGTTTTGATACAGATTTAAGAAAGTGACAACATTCAGGTGCAATTAGGGTTGACACCTTAGGTATATTTTTTCCAGGCCACTTATGAAAAATACACGTTGCCAATGAATGCTCTCCCCTCCCCTGAGACGTCCCTATGTCCCATTCCCACCTAGGGATCCCACTTTCCACAAGCCAATGGCTCCACTCCTTTTTTGAACCACAAACCACCACCCCAAGCCAGAACCATGGCTCATTCCCCTCCCCAAGCCAGCAACCCCCTCTTTGATCCAGCCCCATGTCCCATCCCCACCCCAAGCTAGCAATCTCCCATGAGCCTAGTCCCATGTCCCATCCCCCCCGCCCCCCAGACGGACCCATGCCCCATTTTCCCATTCCCAGGCTAGCCACATGCCTCACTTGTCCTCAAGCCAGCAATTCCCCTGAGTCAAACATGCCCCTTCCACCTTCTCCCAGCTAACAACCCCCACCAAGCTAGTCATATTCTCCACCCTCCCCCAAAACCAGTGCTCCCCTTTTAAAAAATTGGTAGCGGACTTAGCAACAATTTTTGACTGCAATTTCATTTCCTTATATGCCTGTCAAACTGGCAGAGCCTCACTGCACTGNACCCATGCCCCATTTTCCCATTCCCAGGCTAGCCAGTGCTCCCCTTTTAAAAAATTGGTAGCGGACTTAGCAACAATTTTTGACTGCAATTTCATTTCCTTATATGCCTGTCAAACTGGCAGAGCCTCACTGCACTGTGGTACTGAAATAACCCATATGAAGAGACCCTATCATAGGGTTACCACTATACCTCCCCTTTAAAAGAGGATGCTTATGAAAAATATGTCACAGGGCTGCACCAGAACCAATGCAGCCCTGCACCATGTATTTTTCATAAGTGTCCTCTTTTAAAGGGGAGGTAAGGTAATCCTATGTGTTCACTGCATTGTCGCCATTGTTGCCAATGGGGAGAAATGCAGTGAACACAGGCAAAGAAACAAATACAAATAACTGCAAATACTAAAACCACTAATACAGATACAAATACTAGACCCCATGCACAGGCCTAAATTAAACCCTTTTATATTTGAAATCCCCTCCCAACCCCTTTTTATTTTATTTATTTATTTGGAGGACTTGCCCTGAATAAGCATCCATAATGTAAGGTCCTTTTCAAACAGGCTGACGGTGCGGGGAGGATGGGGCAGTGTATGGGGGTGCATTCCCATGGACACCCACCCACCTCTACCCATCTCCCCACATCAAGCATCGGGCATTGGCACCTGTTGCGCCATGCATGGGTGGACGTGGGTGGAGCGTGGGAGCACACACACGCCGCCCGCGGTGTTCCTACGGGTGCCCACCGCCCGCACCTGCCACAGTATTCACATGGGTCCCCCCTGCCGCCTCGCACATGTGTGCAAAGGGGGGGGGGGGCGTCTGTGTGAAAACAGCCTGAGTCTGAATCTTTCATTTCTCTATTTACATGCACTTCACATGTAAATATAATCTTGGGTTTTGAACCAAACAAACTGATGCAGCAGTTTATCCTAGATAGACTGAAACAACAACTCTGAAATGTGCAGATTTGTCCAACTGATTTTGTTGGATGATGAAAGCTAACAGTGGCAATTTAAATTCCAACACTGGTGACTACAGATTGGCTTTAGCAAAAGGTAATTTTGTCACCAACTAAAAACTCCTCAGGTTTCCCCAGATTCTTGCAGTCAAGAATGAAAATTGTCCTACGCCCAGATGTACCAGATTTTCTCTCTTGACATTATCAATGCAAAGATCTGTGGCATACTGGAAATATGGAGACTGCACCAATCAATTTTAATGTCAAAATAAGAGAGATTTCCTGCCTGTTTTATTCATTTGCCTATTTAATTCAGGATAGAATTTAAGTGCTTAAAATCCTAAACGGCTGCTGCGCTTCCAGGAGTTTGAATGGAGTGGAGCAGAATTTGAGCTCAACTTGCCATGCAGCCTGGCCTGGGAACTCTTTGGAAGCCCTTAAGTGGACACTGTATTTAAAGAACTAAACAAGATTGCTAACTAAATTGCACCAACCATTGCCCACAAAATTAGAACATAGACTCTAGGTGTGGGCATTGATTTTAATCTGTTGCTCTTGGCAATGGCTGGTACCTTTTGACTGTTTCAGTCTGTTCTGAGTTACGATGGGCCAAAAAAGTTAATGTTCAAGCAGTGAAGTCATCTCCTTTTTCTGAAGCCAAAAGATGTCCCAAATGCCTTTTCTAATTTGCCTCATTTTTTTAAAAAAAATTAGATTTACCCTGGCATAAAATAATGGCCGTTATTTAACATACTTGCAGCCACAACTGTGGCTGCATACCCAGTGGTAGGATGGTCGCCCTCGCCACCCTCAGTTGGGGGATGGAACCAAATGTTTCCCTGACTTGATCCAGCCATGGAGGGGTGGAGGAGAAGGGTGAGAGAAGGAATTCCATATAATTAGGTACGGGTTTCTGTTGCCTGCCCAGAAGATGGTAAAGGAGACTCATTCTTTTTCCTCCGATTCCCATTGCTACTTCTGTCCTTTTATTCTTCTTAGAATATATTCAATATTAGCCAATAAAGTGTACTTACAACTTGCTAAGATAATCACCCCCTTGCATCTAACATAGGGTGAAAACAGATGCACAGCTGGGTACACAGCCAGGGAAGGGAGGGCCACCACTGGCCTGGTAGGGTTGGGGCACTGAACAAACATGCGCCCAACTGGGCTGACTGGCTAATCCTACACCTTCGGCAAGGAAGAGAACAAACATACAGATGGGTGGCCCAACCCATGGCACACCCGCAGTGTCCTGCCCCCACCATGACAGCCATGGTAGCCAATCATGAGCAGTCATGGCTGCAGGCCATGGTTGTCCCTGATCCCTGGAGGGAGATGGCGGTGGGAACAGATGTGCTATGGGTGACCCTTGGCCTGGACTGTGGGCCTGGGATCTTCCACGGGACCACATCCTGGCCAGCCACCTACCCCAACCAGGCAGCAGTGGACCCACATCTGATGGCCCAGAAACTCTCGTGACAGTGAGTCCCCAGGCCATAGCAGGCCCACATTGTGTCAGTTTTCACCCATATTTGCCATAACTGAGAGGAATCCAGTTATGAAGAGAGACCATCTAACCCTGATTTTTCACATATTTTATATGCTAAATTATGTAGTTGCATTCCTATAATAAAATATCATTTTATTTATTTATTTATTTATTTATTTATTTGCTTATTTACTTTTTCCAGTTTTTACCTCACCCTTCCTGAATGGCTAAGGGAAGCTTACAAACATATAAAAAACATATAAAACAGCAGAAACACCCCCAACCTTCTCAACAACTTTTACCCTCACCCCTCTGCAAACCCATACCACTCTACTCCACCGTCACCCCAAAACTCCTCTCCCAACCTTCAACCTGACCCCACACCTCTCAACCAATCCCTATCCCTCGCTCCCCCTGCCATTTGTTTTGACCAGAACTGGAGGACTGACAGAAAAGGAAACCAAAGGATGAAATCTAATCTTCTTCCCTTAAATTCAATGAGAATTTTGCCTTTGACTTCAGTGAGCTCAGGATTGCAGCCAAGGTGTGAAGTTTAAAAGTTATGAGTGCTGCAAAGAAAATAAGCATTGTGGTTGCTTTGAGGTTTTGACCAAACTTGAATTGGCCCATAAGCATTGACATTCCACATCCTGATGTTTGCTTTCTGTATCTTCTAATCATAAAAATAAAGATTTGGACTTGGAATATTGACTCCGTTCATTCAATCTACACACCACAAATCATTTGCCGTGTTTATTCAGAAACCAGGCCTGACAACCAGGCCTGACACCCTGGATAGTGCTGGTATTTACTTATTTTTTAAGTTTAAATTCCCCTAAGTAAAATATTAATTTTGAATAATCTGATTGGCTGTAACAAAGCAAAAGAGGAATTATTATTCTGAGCTTTTGGGATAAACTGATGCAATAATGGAGAAATGGAAATGTGGGGATGGTTTTAATTCAAACATAAATTAAAAACAAAAAGGATTTTCAAGTGAGATTTCAGGTTACTTGGAAGTGCATGCCTAATAAATGCATGGATTAAATAACACTTGCAAATTTAATTTAAAAATTTAAAACTGACGAAATGTCAGGAATGTTTGCTAGAAGAAAAGCAACTTCACAGTAGACTTGCTGAATGAGCCCTGCTATGTTTATGCTTTCTTTTGCCAACCTTGGTTTGAGCAAGAGAAAGAGGCTCTTCTGTACCTTAATAATAGCTTAGACAACAGTATCTATAAACTGCCAGAAAGTGGTTCTGAACACCTCTGACAGGCATCTGACTACTGCTTTCCGTGCTGACTGAGCCAGCGGGGACTACTGCGGCTGCCTGCTGCTCATGTAAATTGAGGGCACTTGGGCTCCTCTTAAACATTTATTTTTCCCCTGGGCAGACAGGGGCCAGGAGTCGGCAGATTGGCGGGAGGACTTGAGCGGGGGGTAGGGAGGAGAAGGGTTCTGAGGGGAGTTCTTTCTTGGGGAGGTAGCAAGGCAAGGGGCTGCTGGGGGGTGTTGTTTGGGGGTGAGGGTGGTAAGAGGCTGCTGAAGGGCATGTTTTTGCTTGGGGTTGGGGGTGGCAAGGCAAGAGCTGCTAGGGGGTGTTGCTTGAGGGGTGGAGTTGCAAGGGGCTGCTGGGTGGGGTTGCTTGTGAGTGGGGGTGGCAAGGGGTTGCTGTGGAGTGTTGCTTGGGGGTTGGGGTGGCAACAGGCTGTCAAGGGGGTGTTCATGCTTTGGGGGGGTTGTAGGAGGCTTCCGGGTGGTGTTGCTTGGGATGGGGGTGGTAAGAGGTTTCTGGGGGTGTTGCTTGGGATGGGGTGGCAAAGGACTGCTGAGGGCATGTTCTTGCTGGGGAGTGGGGATGGCAAGGGACTGTTGGGGGTGTTGTTTTGGGGGTGGCATGGCTAGGGGCTGCTGGGAGGTGTTGCTTGGAGGTTGGGGGTGGCAAGGGGCTGCCGAGGGGGGTGTTCTTGCTTTGGGGGGGTCACAGGGGGCTGTGGGGTTGTGGTGTTTGGAGAGTGGCAAGGGGCTGTGGGGAGTACTCTTGTTTGAGGGATGGGGGCATTCTTGTTTGGGGGTGGGGATGGCAAGGGACTGCCAAGGGGGGCTTTACCCCCTTGCTTTTTAAACCTTTTGTTTCAAGAATGGGGTTTGTGAAAGTTTTCTTTGCTAATGATTCTTCTGATTTGGCCCAGACAAGAGAGAGAGCAAATGCATCTGTCTTGTGTGCTGGGCCACTGCTTGATTGCACGAAATGACCAATTTGGCAGGTATTCTCCCCCATTTCCCTTGCTTTTTAAACCTTTTCTTACGAAAAATGGGGTTTATGTATGTTTTCCTTGATTCTTCTGATGATGATTTGGCCCATGCAAGAAAGAGGGGATGTATCCATCTTGTGAGCTGTGCCATTGCTGCATTAGGTTCAAATGAACAATTTGAGGGGGGGTGAATCCCTCCTTTTTAAGCCTTTTCTTATAAGAATGGGTTTTATGCGATGACTAAATGTAGTGGGGAAAAACAAGACAATCTAAACACCTCCTAAAAATCTTGTATTTGTCTTTCTGCAGTAATGCAGAAATTTCAAAAAGTTCTTGTTCTTAATACATGTAGCATTCTGCAGTCTTCCAGTATTTTTAAGGGACTTTAAGGGGCTTTAAGGCATTTCCAGCTTATGAAAAAGGCTGGTGAGGCAAAAGATCTGGAAGAATAAGGAGAGTTTGCTAGCTGAGATCTGGGTTAGTTTGTTCTGTGTGGGTGTATATGGTTGTGGTTTAGGTTGTGTTTGAGGAAAATTACTTGAGCCAAGATGGCAAAAGAGTGCTGACACTGTACCATCCAAATCCTGCATTAGTAACAAATCCCATGTTGGTTTTCCTGTATTTTCAATGCATTTTGGTGTGTCTTTCGTTGAATGCCACATGGTGGATGCTACCTGCCCTCTGTAAAACTCTATACAGCATTTAGGATTTCATATAATCCTGTTGGGTTTTCCAGCATTTCCCAGGCATTTTAGTTGTGGCCTATGCCATAGGGGTGGGAAGTTCGGATCATCTGGTATCCAATACTGCCGGTATTTTGGTGTACCGGCAGTATCGGATTATTCCGGTATTTGGGAGGTACCGGATCTTTTTACATTGCGGCCATTCAAATGAATGGCCGCAATGTAAAAAAAGAAAAGAAAAAAAAAACCAAACACTTTCCCTCCCCAGTCCAGGCTGCGCGGGTGAAAGGGGGGGACACCCCCCACCCACCCTGTCCAGCCTGGATATTAAAAATTTTTTTTAAATTGCCCGAAGTCCCTGCTAGTGCGGCGACCCAGAGCCCACACCAGCAGGTAGGTGTACTGGTACTAGGGTGATCCCTGAGGTGGGGGGTGGTTTAACACACACCCCACCCCAGGAATCACCCTACCTCCCCACCCAGGGATCGCCTACCTTTGGTGCTCTGGGCAGCGGTGGCGGCGCTCTGGGCAGCTTCAGTGCTGGCTGTGGCTGCTGGCTTCAGTGCTTTCTAGGCCTTCTGGGGAAACCCGGAAGTTCCCCGGAAGGCCTAGAAAATGCTGAAGCCAGCAGCCACAGCCAGCACTGAAGCTGCCCGGAGTGCCACCGCCGCCACCACCCGGAGCACCAAAAGTAGGCGATCCCTGGGTGGGGAGGTAGGGTGATCCCTGGGGTGTGGGGTGGGTGTGTTAAACCACAGACTCTGGGTCACAGACGCGCTAGTAGGGACTTTGGGTACAAAAAAATTTTTAAAAAAAAATCCAGGCTGGGCAGGGTGGGGGGTGCCCCCCCTTCCACCTGCACAGACTGGGGGGGGAGGTATTTATTTATTTTCCATTGATTTCAATGGGGACCGTTCCCCATTGAAATCAATGCAATAAATCCGGCACCGGTAATCCTGTTTTAATCCGGTAACCCGGTATTTTGCATACCGGTAAAACCAGTAACCGGTATTTTGCCTGATGTCCCACCCCTAGCGTATTTCAGATACTGTAATGTTTGCTTGAATCGCACCTTAAGTAAGGTATTGGAAACTTCTGTAAACTGGGCTAGCTGTTATGGTACTTCAGTTTTCTCTGCTATGGTACTGCTGCCATTGAACACATTGCCTACTGGTGGTTATTGTAGACAGGTCCCTGCCCAGTGGGCTTAAAATCTAAGCTGGGGAAGGGAACACAGGGAGACGCAGACACCCACACACATGTTCTGATTTTGTTTACAGATGGGGAACTGAGACTCTAGAATTCCATATTAATCTCAAAATTCTTGTTGGCCCCACCTACCATTGGATTGGCCCTGCCCACCAGCCTTAGAACCCATCAGCCACCACTGAAATAAAGTACTGTCTCGATAAAGAATTGGTCACTGAAATATGTGCCTGATGACTACGTGGAGACATAGCCAACAGGCAGCTCCTGAATCTCAGCACATGCAGAATTCTTCATAATAAATTTAGCAAAGGGAAGTGATGCCAGTCTAGAATTTTATGACATTATTTATTTAGTCAAAGATTTGTAATCCTGGTCCCTCCAGCCCTATGGCGGCTCACAAGACATTTAAAACAATATATAAAAACAATACATAAAAAGGGATTACTAAAACAATAAAAACAACAAGAAGGAGGTAAAACCACTGGTAACCCCCCCGTTATTCCCCGCCCCCTCCCTCAAAGGTCCAGATGAACAGCCAGGTCTTACAGGCCTGATGAAAGGCCAACAGGCTGGGAGCCAGGCGAGCTTTCTCTGGGAGGGAGTTCCACAGCTGTGGTGCAGCCACCGAGAATGCCCTCTCCATCGTGGCCCCCCGGTTCACCTGGGGGACCTCCAAGAAGATGCCCCCTATAGACCGCAGAGGTTGCTCCATGGCCCGGAGAGTGAGGCGGTCTCTCAGATAGGAGAGGCCTAGACCGTGTAGGGCTTTAAAGGTCAAAACCAGCACCTTGAATTGGGCATGGAATGCTACAGGCAGCCAGTGCAGAGCCCAGAGCACTGGTGTAATGTGCTCCCTATGGCCTGTCCCCATCAGAGACGGGCCGCTGCATTCTGAACCAGCTGCAGCTTCTGAGTCATCATCAAGGGCAGTCCCATGTAGAACTTGTTGCAGTAATCCAGCCTTGAGGTGATGAATGCATGGATGAGGGTGGCCAGGTCAGAGCTTGAAACATATGGCTGGATCCTCCGCACAAGATGTAATTGGCAAAAGGCTCCCTTTGCCACCGCCTCCACCTGATGATCCAGGCAGAGGTCAGGGTCTAACAGAACCCCCAAACTCTGCACATGTGGGACCAGCGGGGGGCGGATCCCTTCCACAAGGTGAACCATCACCTCCGCTGCCCTACCTACCAACATCACCTCCATCTTATCAGGATTCAGCCTCAGTCTGCTCAGCCTCATCCTGTCACTCACTGCCGTCAGGCACTGGAAAGCACCAAGACTTCAGGACTTGGGTCTGCTGAAAAAGAGAGGTGTCATCAGCATACTGGGGTGAACCCACACCAAACCGTCTCACAGTCTCACCCAGGGGTTGTGTAGAGATGTTAACAAGCATGTGAATAGGGGTAATCCAGTTGATAGAGTATATGTGAATTTTCAAAAAGATTTTGACAAGTTCCTCACCAGACACTCTTGAGCAAACTAAGTAGTCATGGGATAAGAGGAAAAGTACAGATGTTAAATAAAAGTGGAGACAGAATCGAACCTTGAGGTACACCACAAGCGAGATCCTGGGGGCCAGATGTTTCTTCTCCCAGCACCACTCAGGCTTCTCCCTGAGTGGAACGAATGGAGCCATCCTAACTCCACTGTCTTAGTAGACAGGACTGACAGCTTCCTCTCACCAACTGCTTCTGTAATGAACAAACATGACACTGACTCATACTGGCCTACTGTTGCCCAAGATCACCTGCATGTGTGGTCCTGCACTATCAGATGTGGGCCCGTTACTTCCCTGGGGCAGGTAGGTGGTTGGCCCGGGATGTGCCCATGGCACAATTCTAAGTGCCTACCCCAGGCCAAGGGCTGCCCACGCAAGTCAATGCAGACCAGCATGTATGTTTGGCCCTGCCATCCCCACCATGGGAGTGGGAGCTACCATAGCTATGCACCATGGCTATGTGTCATGACGGGTTGCTGTGAGTAGGGCAGGGGTGGAGCTTGCTGCCCACACATTTCTTGCACCCCCCCCACACACACGGGTCATGCGAGCGGTGGGAAAGCTCTTCCAGTGGCGGGCACATTTGTTCTGTGCTGCTCACTGACCTAGAGAGTGGCCATCATGGTTTAAACCCCTTGCCACCTGCAAGTTTGTTTTTACCCAAGTCCTCCATGAAGAAGCCTTCCCGGTAGCATGCTCAGCTCACTTGCCATAGACCCGGAGTGGGGGGGCCCATAGCCTGTGGTCCAAAATCAGCCTGCAGCTGTTTCTTATTTGTCCCATTTCCAATTCCTGGATCTGACCCATTGACTAAGTCTCAGCCCTCAAATCCTGGAAGAGTGAGCTCAGGGGAAGGGAGTGAGGATGAGGACATGCACTCAAGGGTAGGGAGTGGATCCATGGCATAGATTTATTTTGATTTATATCAAGCCCTATCCCCTGAGGCTCACGGCAGCTTACAATAAATACATAAAATACAAAATATAGAATCAATAATTTTAAACCCCACAAGACTAAAAACACCCCCACCCCAGTCTGTACCTGCCCATTGAATACCCAGCTAAATAAAAAGGTCTTACACTGCCTCTGTAAGACATTCACATTAGGGCCCAGGCAAGCCTCCAAGGGAAGGGAGTTCCAAAGCTGTGGGGCAGCTACCAAGAATGCCTCTCTGCGGGCCCGAGTCATATGAAACTGGGCCAGTGACAGAACACACAAGAGGTCACCCTCGGCAGAACTTAAGGGCCATGAAGGGACATAAGGAGAAAGGCAGTCCTTCAGATATGTAGGGCCCAAACTGTTTAGGGCTTTAAGGGTCAAAACCTTTAGATCCTTCCTTTCCTTATCCATACCCTTTGAACACCCTTACTTACAACTCCTATACAGTCCATGGAACTCATATTAATTTTCAAAGTTGGTCCCCAGGAGACAAAACGTTCCCCAGCCTCCCATTGACTTTGACCAAATAAGGCAAGAAACTTCACCTTTGACACTGTGGACTTGGATGGATGGATGGATGGATGGATGGGACATTTCTACCTTTCTGCTTCCTCCTGATGTTTCTGTCGGGAGGGGGAGATGAAGCATAAATAAAAGTCATCATATTATCTTTGTTTAACTCAAAATTAATATTTAATTGTGCCACTTCATTAACCTGAACAGTTCTTTCAATGTAGACATTTTAAGGAAGTGTTTAGCTTCATTAATGAAGAACATGAATGAAATCCCCTTAAAAATCTTTGCTTTTACTTCTGTGAAACTCTAGTCCAAAGGGAGAGTAGAAATGAAATCCTGGTTCCGTGGAAATCAACAGCAGCATAACTCTTCCACACCTGGACTTACACCCTTTGGGTAAGTTTGGTGTCAAAGTTTTCTGAAGAATTCCTCTTGAGAGAAGTCCTAACCCTGATTCAGAGCCCAATCCACAGCAGTCCCCACAGCCTGGGCCCCACATAACTGAAAGACCACCTCTTTTCCTATGCTCCATCAAAGCCCCTGACATCAGCTGAAAGTGCCCATCGGTGTGTCGCATCCATAAGATAAAGATGAAGAGAGAGGTGTTCTTAGTGGCTGCTCCACAATTATGGAACTTCCTTCCCTTTGAGGTTTACCAAAGCCTGCCTGACACCAAAGGCATAAGGCAGAATATAAATTTAAAATAATTAAATTATAATGACATCATGATGACACTATTCATTTCAACACATGATGGTTTGACAATGTCCCTTCATAATGACACCATCAATTTCAACATGTGATGGCTTAGCACATGTTTATTTTCATGTCTGGAAACATGATCCATATGGACCCAAACCTGGACTAAATTCATGTCCATTTTATATTTTTATATTTTGTAATATTTTAGATGTTTTTATTATTGTTGTTTTATAATTGTGTTGTACACCGCCCTGAGCTGCTACTGTGCAGGAGGGAGCAGGCTACAAATACACGTAAGTAATAAATAAATAAATAAATATTTTCTGTAATTTCTGTTTCTGGAGCCACAGAATTTGGTTGAGGCAACCAATCATTTGTTTACACACAAACACAGAAAAAATAGAGGTTACTTATCAGTAACTCTGTTCTTCGAGAGAGCTCCGTGTATTCTCACTATTGGGATTCACTTTCTGCTCCGCAGAAAGCAGACCTCTTGTCAGCAGTTTCCAGGCAGAAGATAGCCTGGAAAGATCTAGAATAAGGTGAGAGCTCCGTCCCTCCCTCCCCCCTCCCGCTTAGAGAAAAGTGCAGGTGTCTATAAAAGGGGGCGGAGCCCTTGCCGCCTCAGTTCCTTCCAACCCCGTCCCTGGAAGACCCAGCAGGGTACCTCCGAGACAGAGGGGAAGGTGGGCGGGTCGTGAGAATATGCAGAGCTCTCTCGAAGAACAGAGTTACTGGTAAGTAACCTCTATTTCTTCTTCGAGGATCTTCGTGATTCTCACTATTGGGAGAGTGAGTAGCAGTGAAAAGACATACCTCAGGTGGAGGGAGTCAAGGAGGTTAGTCAAATATGGAGTGTAAAACTGCTCTGTCCACTCCAGTCCCGACTCTATCCTGGCCGCCAGGTCTAGAGAGTAGTGCTTGGTGAAGGTATGCACAGAGGACCACGTGGCAGCCTTGCAAATGTCCTGGATGGTGACTCCACGGAAGTTGGCAATCGATAAGGCAACTGCCCTGGTGGAATGAGCACAAAGATGAGAGGGGGGTTTCTTGCCCGCCCATTCATAGCACCTCCGTATGCAGAGAAGAATCCATTTAGAGAGTCTGGGACGTAATCCTAACTCCAATTCGTTGGCCACCATAGGAGATGAATAAGGCATCAGATGCTCTGAAGGAACGAGTGCGAGTGATGTAAAGGATAGCGCTCGTTTGGCATCAAGAGTATGGAGAGTCGGGTCCGCTGGAGAGGAATGCGGCTTTGGGAAAAAGACAGGTAAGGAGATGGTTTTGTTCAAATGAATGGGGGAAACCACCTTAGGGATGAAGGGTCTGTTCTGAGGTCCACCTTGTCATGGTGGAAAATAGTGTAAGGAGAAGAGGCTCGTAGGGCAGAGAGCTCCGACACTCTCCTTGCAGACATGATAGCCAGCAAGAAAGTTGTTTTAATAGAGGTTCTCTAGAGAAGAAGATGTCATGGGTTCAAAGGGGGGCCTATCAACTTAGTCAGGACAAGATTAAGGTACCACGGCGAGGTAGGGCGGGAGGTGGGAGGGAAGGAGTTGACCAATCCCCTCCAGAAGGTTCTCATGAGGGGGTGAGAGAAGAGCGTGTCCATTCCAGGCGGGCAGAGTTAAGAGGAGAGTGCAGCAAGGTGTACCTTCAGGGATGAGATGGAGAGTCCAGAGTCGTGGAAGTGTATCAGGTAATGAAAGACATGGTTCATGGATATATTGTGTAGATTACAGGGCAGCGAGGCGCACCAAGCCGAGAAATGGGTCCACTTAGCTGTATAGCACGATCAGGTAGAAGGACAACGAGAATTGAGCAGAATCCGTGCAACCTCTGGAGAGGCACCAAGCATCATAGCCTGATTAACCAGGCGGAGAGGTAGAGCGACTGAAGGCCGTGGTGGAGGACAGTCCCTCGATCTCGAGAGAGAAGGTTGGGTAGAAGAAGGAGAGTGACGATGTCGACTGAGATGGCCCGAAGTGTTTTGTACCAGGGTTGGCGTGGCCAAGCTGGAGCTATCAGACTGACGTGAGCGCAGTCTATTCGAATTTTGTGGAGAACCCTGTACATCAAGGCAATGGGCGGGAACGCATAGAGCAAGGGCCCCTTCCAGGAGATGGTGAAGGCGTCGGAGATCGATCCCAGCGCTTCGCTCGCCCTGCTGCAAAAATTGTGGAGTTTTGTCTTCTCTCAAGAAGTGAAGAGATCTATAGAGGGGGTGCCCCATAACTGGAAGAGATCTGCCAGGTTGGAGTCATTGAGGGTCTACTCGTGTTGGTCAGTGGATCTGTGACTGAGCCGGTTGGCCAGGGAGTTGTCCTGTCCCGCTAGGTGAACAGCGTGTAGGTGTATTTTGTGGCAGATGCACCAACTCCAGATGGCCTGGGCCTCCAGGGAGAGAAGTGTGGATCTCGCTCCGCCCTGTTTGTTGATATAACACATTGGTGTGGTGTTGTCCATGAGTATTAGAACGTTCAGGCCTGTGATGTGGTTGAGAAGGGCTGTAAGAGACCACCAAATGGCCCGGAGTTCGAGAAAGTTTATATGCATGAGTCTCTCCTCTTGAGACCATAGGCCGTGAATCGTGACATGATTCATGTGCATACCCCAACCTGTGAGCGAGGCATCAGTGGTGAGGGAGACTTGCCCTTGAGGTGGATCGAATGGCATGCCAGTAAGTACATGGTGGGAGTTGACCCACCAGAGGAGGTCATCGTAGACATCTGGAGGGATTGTTATATGCATAGAGAGTGGATGCAGGGTGGGGTTGTAGGCACGTGCAAGCCATTGCTGTAGTGTGTAGAAAGTGTGGACATGCATAAGGGGTCACAGCAGTGGTCGCCACCATCAGTCCCTGAAAGCGGAGGAAGAAACGTACGGGTTTCCTGGGTTTCATTTGTAGAAGTAATACGGTCGATACTAGGGGCGGGAAAACCGGTAAATCCGGTATCCGATAATGCCGGTACCGGGCGTACTGAAACTGCTCTCGCTAAGATCACCAACGATCT
>QEPC01003825.1:743566-767527 GCA_003113815.1 Sphenodon punctatus | reverse complement strand
CCGCCCGCCGCCGCCGCACCCGGAGCTCTGCAAGGTAAGCAAGCAGTGCACTGAACTTTAGTAGGGGTGATCCCTGGGGGGTTGGGGGGGTGTTAAACACCACCCCCCAGGGATCGGGTCATACTTACCGGCGGCTGCGGAGACGCCGCGGCCGCTGGTGCTGAGGGGTGGGCTCGCCTCTCTGAGTCTTTTTTTAAACAAAAATCCAGGCTGGGCAGGGTGGGTGGGGGGTGTCCCCCCTTCCACCCACGAAGCCTGGGGAGGGGGAGGGGGGAGGAATTAAATTTAATTGTATTTATTTCATTGATTTCAATGGGGACACAGTGCCCCATTGAACTCAATGAAATAAAACCGGTACCGGTATACCGGATTTAATCCAGGAATCCGGTTTTCAGAGAACCGGTAACCGGTAAATCCGGTAGCCGGTAATGGGCCCGGGGTCCCACCTCTAGTCGATACGATGTAGTGGAATCTGTCGATGGGCAGAAAAGCTTTTATCTGTAGGGTGTTGAGAACCGCCCATATAAATGGAAGCTGTTGAGTAGACAGAAGGTGAGACTTCTTGAAATTGATGACAAACCCTAGGTTCTGTAAAATTTCCAGAGTAAGGTTGAGGTGGCTTGTTAGAGTGTGGGCGGATGGTGTTGCGAGCAGCCAGTCGTCCAAGTATGGGAACACTTTCATCTCCAGTGTCTTTATCTTCTGCCTGGAAACTGCTGACAAGAGGTTTTCGGGTACCTGCAGAGCAGGAAGTGAATCCCACTAGTGAGAATCGCAGAGATCCTCGAAGAAGAACAAGAGGCTACCATAATGTGTAGATGGGTTCTGTGTTTCTATAGTGCTTAATGACATTATTTATCTGGGTGTTGCAGAATTATAAAAAGTAAACAATAATAGTTGTTTATAAAAAAAAGTGGGGGTATCAAAATATGGTACTTGGTGTCCTCTTATTTTTATACAAAGATATTGATTCAACTCTTAGGTATTACATTGTCTAATAATCTTCACTAAGAATATGAATTATGATGGCACAGCACCAGATTCCAAATGGTATTAAATGAGAAACAGCAGGTTGTTGGTGTTGGGTGAACAATTTTGTTCCTTCTGCGTTTACATCATTGAATTTGCCACACAATTCCTATCCAGAACTTGACATATTTGATCCCTGGAATCAATAATGTTGGAACCTCTGGCTTCCATTGGCTCACATAAAATACAGAACTTTGGCTCTGCCTGGCCCTTTGTTATGTTCTCAGCAGAATTATTTATCCCTGATGACTATAGCCTATAAAACTGTTTTTCAGCTGTAATTCCTATCTTCCCAGAAAGGACACCAAACTTAACAAATAGCTTTCTATAGTATTCAAACATCAACTGTTCAGCACACAAAATGGAATGCAACATCTTATTCCATCATCAAAATATAGATATCTTCACAGAGCGAGTCCATGGGTGAAGGGAAAGCCAGGCCCTTCTGTGGCAGCAGAATTAGGTTTTTCTGGAGATCTGCTACCTCTAGTTAAGTCTCTGGGAAAGGAGATGAAAAACTTTGCAGAATCTATAAACAAGAGAGAGGAGATGACTTAAGATGCTTTCAGATAGTCTCCACGCCTGCACCAAGGGAGTGGACTGGAATTCTACAGCAGGATTTTACATGTGCGCCAGGATATCTTTATTTCATTTTTTTAATCTCACCCTATCCCTTAGACTCAGGGTGACTTACAATTCTTTAACTTATTAACTGTAACATTAACAATTGACTCAACTCTTAATTCTCACAACAACCCTGTGAGGTAGGTTAGGTTGAAAGATCTGTAACCCAAGGTCACCCAGTGAGTTCATGACTGAGGTGAGACTTGAAATGGGGCCTCCCCCTAATGCCTGGTCCAGGTACTGCACTCTTAACCACTACACCACACTGGCTCCCTCATGGTATATGGTAGCACCCATCTGGTCTCGGCCAAGGATGAACTGGTGGCAAGATTGCTTTGCTGCTAAGTAGTGGATCCATGGTGAAAGCAACCTCCTCCCACTTCCCCTGCAGACGTCCCAACCTCGGGGCTGTTGGATGAAGACCATTCACACCTGCTTTGGCTAAGTGACAGGTCTGTCTTCAGGGAGAGGCTTCAGGGGGTTCAAAAGATACACACACACACACAAGACAGATTGTGTTCTGATTGTCCCTCTTAATAGTTATTAATATGGGTGTCTTTTATGGCAAGGGGATTCTGTGCAGAGAAGCTCATACCCAGCTGGGTCAGCCTGAAGGGACAAGAGCAGAGCACCAAGGGAGGAGTGGCATAAGGAGTTCACTAACTGAAATGATGTCTGGGGCATATTTTCATGATTTTATCCCATGTCTCATGAGTTTATAAGTTTCTAAAACCTAAAAAGCACAAGACTTGTGATAAAACTATGAGAATTTTGGCTTTTACATTTTACACATCCATTATAGACCTGAATGAAGTTGGTCATATCTGTGCTCACTTTACACCTGTGGCAGATGGAGCTGGATTCCCTTATCAGACCATAGCCACTTACTATGGTTTCTTCAAAGAAAACCCTTTTGTTCAGATATTCTTTGTTGTTTGCAAGTATTTATATCACGTAATGCAAAAAATAGCAGTTAAACAGTTGTGACTGACTATGCTTAATTACAATCCTATTGTTTATCTCGTTGAACCCTTAGTTTTGTCACTCTTCTCAAAACCTCTCGCTCACATGCATACTCTCATTTGTCAGTGCTGCCCACTCTTTCATCTTGAGCAAAAAAGAAACCCACATTTTCTGACCAGTGTATTGGCCTGAGCAGTTGCCATAAACCCCAAAATTGCTCCAGATTTTCAAGGAGCATTTGTCTCTATTTAGTCACTTTAAGACACCAGCTTGCCTACTATTTACCTGTGGTGTTGAGGGGAAATTCTAGCTTGAAAGCTTAGTAGAGCTCCCTTCCAGCACAGAGTAGTGGAGAGAAGCAATGTGCCACATCCCCTCCAAACAGGTATAGCATACTATCCCAGTGGAGCTCTGACTAGTACTCCCTGGTCCCGCCACTTTTCTGGAGAGTTTTTCTAAAAGGGGGTGCCAGGACTCCTTAGCCACTGGAATTCTGGGGCCCCTTTACATGGGCTACACAATGTGGGGGTTACTCCTTGCCCACTTCTATACCCCCATTTGGGTAAAATGTTGGTGTTAACAGACATCATGTTGGCCCAGTTGGGTCAACTTTGGCCCGCCTGGGCCAGCATCACGCAGCACATTTGTTTCAGGCCCATTAGATATGGGCCCAGTTCAAACCCTGGTGGGGGTAGTGTCCAAGCCAGAAATGTGGGCCCACGAGAGTGTGCGCATGCGTGAATAAGCGGCAGCAGCCAGAAGCGAGTGCTCCTCCAAGCAGCAGAAGAAATGGGCCCCAAAAGTCACCAAACCTGCAAAAAAACTTTAAAAAGTGAGTAGGGACAATGCCTCCAAAAGGCAGGGAAGAAAAAAAAAAAGAAAAAGGAGTGAGGGAAACTCCGTTAGAGAGGTACGCGAAACTGTGCCACATGGAAAAGAGCGGGGCTGAGGCCCGGGTGGCAGAACGCAGTAAAATGGCACCTGCAATAACAGCGGAGATGACTGAGGCCACAGAGGGGGAGGATTCCCCAGAGGAGAACGAGAGAGAAGAGGAGGACCCAGAGGGGGGCCCAATTATGAGGGTGCTGCTGGAATTAAAGAGGGATCTCAAAAAAGACATGGGGAAACTGAGAGCCTCTATAGAGGCAGGGAACAAAAAGCTAGAGGGGCTGGTTCAGAGGCTGAATACAGCTGAAGAGAGAATTTCATCTCTAGAAGACCAAGCGGTCAGTAATGAGGAGCAAGCAACATCGCTTGAAGAAAAAGTACATATGCTCACGCAAAAAACAGAAGACCTAGAGAATAGGTCCAGAAGAGACAATTTGAGATTTATGGGCTTTCCTGAGGGGATTGAGAAAGGCGAAGTTAAAGAGTTGCTGTGGGAGTTCCTAGGAGACCAGTTCCCTGAGATTCAGAAACAGCAGAAACCTGAAATCATCAGAGCCCACAGAACGGGGAGAATGCCAAGCAAGAATTTTCCAAAGCCAAGGACAATCATAGTTAAGTTTGCAAGTTTCGCAGTAAAGGAGGAGATACTAAAAGAAGCTCGCAGGAAAAGAGACCTGAAATTCAGAAATGAAAACATAAAAGTATTTCCAGATTATGCAATGGAAACCATGAATAGAAGAAGAAAGTGGACCAAGTACTTTACTGTATTGAACGAAAATGGATGGAAACCAGTACTAAAATTCCCAGCAAGGATGGTGGTGAACATAAATGGGAAATTCAAATCCTTCATGGCAACAGTGTCTCTTGGTGGTAAGTGAAGAAATGCTTCAAGCTCCTCTAAGTGAGAGCCAAAGTTGTAAGAACAAAGTGTACCAGTTAAAGTTTGGGGCCAAAAATATAATTAGGAGTCAAGGGGGCTTAGTACAGGCCTCCAACTATTGACTACTAACTGAGAAAGAAGCTTGGAGGGTGGTAAGACTCGTGTATTGGGGGGAAATGTTTTTGTGGTTTGGTGGGGTTAGTGGTAAAAAGAACATATTAAGACTGCTGATGCGGGAGGAAAAGGGGGGAGAAGGTGAGGGGATCTTGGGGGGGGAGTTCGGGGGAAGTTGGGTTAGGGAGGGTGAGGGAGGCCTCGGTGTTGGGGAAAAGAGGCACAAAAACTCAGTTAAAGGAAGGGCAGGGAGGAGAAAGATAAAACATAAGGGGCTAATAAAGAACAGGCAGAGAAGGGAAGACACAAGCCAAGGGAACAATAACAAAGTTAATGGATGATGTCAAAATGTTAACCCTCAATGTGAGAGGGCTCAACTCACCCCAAAAACGAAAAAGGGTAAGAGAACTGGTGAAAGAGTATAAGATAGATATATTATGTTTACAAAAGACACACTTACTGGAAGGAGAGGTGCACAGATTTATGCACAAAAGGATGGGGCAAGTAGTTGCGTCATGTGCCAAACGGAAAAAGGCAGGAGTGTTAATAGCTGTACAGAATACCTGCAATTTCAAAATAAATAGAGTAGTAAAAGATGATGAGGGAAGATTTTTACTAGTCTCAGGGATGCTGCAAAAGAGAGAGGTAACGATAGTGAATATGTATGGACCAAATATGGACCAAGTAAAATTCTACAAAAGATTTATCCCAATAATATTCCAAAACATGAAAGGGACACTAATGATTATGGGGGACTTAAACACGCCGTTTACTAAGTGGGATACGTCAAAGACATTACCATTAAACAAAAGACAACAGACCATAAATGATTTATTTGAAGCCAGGGGTTTGGTTGATGTGTGGAGACTCCTCAATAAACAGAGCAGGGAATATACCTTTTATTCTAATGTCCACAATTCATATTCCAAGATAGACCACATAATGTTGCACAAAAATGAGACTAGGATATGTAAAAAAGCATTTATTATACCATTGGTATTCACGGATCACAATGCGATGGGGATCAATATAGAGCTCAGAGGCAAGACATCATATGGCAAAACACAGTGGAGGTTGGATAGAACTCTTCTCAAAAATAAAGACAGTAGAACTAAACTAGAGGAAGAAATCAAGGAATACTTTGAGTTAAATCAGGGATCAGTAGAGTTAGCATCTACCTTGTGGGAAGCAGCAAAAGCCACAATAAGAGGTAAGGCCATAGCTCTTACAGCTCAAATTAAAAAAAAAAAAAGGAAATATGAACAGAAACATATGCAGAGCTTAAAAAATGGGATAAAATAAATAAATACACCCCCTCAAAATTGGCAGCAAATAAACTCCAGAAGATAAAAAAGAATAAATGTTATTGAGCTAGAAAAAACTACAAAACAACTAAAGTGGATAAAATTTTATTATTATAATAACAGTAATAACAAAGCAGGTAGAGCTTTAGCCCAGTTAGTCAAAATACAACAGCAGAAAGCTACTATAGTCAACATCACTAGGGAGGATGGAGTGGAAGTATCGAGTACAGAGGAGATCCAGGACACCTTCGTGAGATTTTATAGGAAATTATATGCCACTATAGATCCAAATCCTGAGGAGATAAAAAAATATGTGAATAAATTAATAATTCCCAGATTTAATAGAGCTCAATCCAATTTTCTAAATGCCTTAATAAAAGCAGATGAGGTGACAAAGGTTATCAAAAATTTTAAAAGAAATAAGGCTAATGGGCCTGACGGCTTCCCTGCAGAGTTTTACCAAACGTACAGTAAAATTATCGTGCCACATCTGACTAGGGTTTATAATGAGATCCTACAACATGGGAAAATGCCGCCCACATTCTATGAGGCGCAAATTACACTAATACCTAAGCCAGGAAGGCCCCCAAATCAGTGTGGAAGTTACCGCCCAATATCTCTACTAAATAATGATTTCAAGATCTTCTCTAAAATATTGGCAACTAGATTAGGAGGAATCATAGGGGAAATTATTCATCCAGACCAAACAGGTTTCATCCCTAGAAGGCAAGGGGTGGACAATGTTAGAAAAGTAGTGAACCTGATTTATGCGCAACAAGGGGATACACAACCATTAAGTTCTATGATAATTGCGGCTGATGCGGAAAAGGCCTTTGACTTTCTAGAAATTAAATACCTAGTTGAAATATTAAAAAAGACGGAAATAGGGGGAAACTTTTTGAAATGGATAAAGGCAATATATGCGCACCCCAGATCGCAGTTAAAAATCAATGGTGAGTTATCAGACACTTTTGAAACACAGAGAGGGACTCGACAGGGATGCCCACTATCCCCATTACTATTTAATATGGCAATAGAGGGGTTGGCAGTGGCAATTCGCCAAAACAATGAGATTAAAGGAATCAGGATAGGAGAAAAAGAATACAAACTGGCACTTTTTTCTGATGACTTAATTTTATTCCTCAGAGAACCACAACAAATATTACCAGAATTAATCCAGACAGTAGAAAGCTTTGGAAAAGTATCAGGTTACAAAATAAATAAGGATAAATCGCAAGCGCTGGTATTCGCAAAGAACAAAAAAGAATTAGAAGAAATTAAAAAGATTAGCCCATTCCCAGAAAAACCAAAGGGGATCAAATATCTAGGGGTAACAATAACAAGGAGCTGCAAAGATCTATACAAAGCTAACTTTCCAGACGTAATTGACAAAGCTAAGAAAGACTCTGAAAACTGGAAAAAGCTAGAATGCTCGTGGTCAGGAAGAATCAATTTGCTTAAGATGATACTCCTGCCTAAATTCATTTACAAATTTATGGCACTCCCAATACATCTACCCAATTCTTTTTTAAAACAGATAGACGAGTTAGTCAGAGACTTGGTATGGAGGGGGGAAAAGCCACGCATTAAAAAAGAAACCATGTTCATAGTGAAGGAAAAAGGGGGTATGAATACCCCAGACATCAAGCTATATCATAAAGCTGCAGTGCTTGGGGCAATACCTGTCTCTTATACACATCTAGATGTGTATAAGAGACAGCAGTAACACTAGCGGATCTCTTGGTAGATGAAGGGAAACTAACAAGCGAAAGGGCCAGAGACCACCCCTTTGCAAAACAATTGTTAACAGTCTGGACAGGGTTAGTCAAAAAAATGGGAATAAAAAAACAGGCGTCACCATACTCACCTATTCAACGAATGAATATGAAAGAAACTCAGGTGGCACGCAAGCTGGTTCTCATACTAAAGGAAAAAGGGATTAAGAAAGCAGTGCAATTATTTGATGGAAAAAATTTTAAATCACTAGAAGAACTAGAAAAAATAACCCAGTCTAAGATTAAGGTATTTCAATACTTACAATTGAAAAGTGTCTTCCTGGACACAAATTTAACAGACAGTTTCACGAGAGAGCCAAGCGAAATAGAGAAAACACTCTTCAGTCTCACGGGAGGCAGGGGTAAACTCTCCAGAATCTATTCAGACCTGAAAAATATAACATACCCACCTAAGCATAATTACATACCAAAATGGGAAAGAGACTTGAAAAGAGAACTCACAGAAAAAGACAGGAAAATCATTTGGAAGCACATGTATAAATGTTCATCAGCGCTAGGGGTGAGGGAGACACAAATAAAAGCTACAACGAGATTTTATTTAACTCCTGTACAACTTAAACATGGTGGGGATAGAAATGAAAAGGGGAGATGCTGGAAAGGGTGTGGCCAATTAGCAGATCTTAAACACTGTTTGTGGGATTGTATGCATGTTAATAGGTTTTGGAGCAAAGTTTGGAAAGTGTTAAACATAGTGAACAAAGGGGTGGTACCATTTAAAGTGGAAATAGGGGTCCTGGGCCTGTATCCGGACAGTAACAAATTAAAAAGGCACCAGGACGCTTTGAAAATATTGTGTTTGGCAGCTCTCAATATCATAACTAGGCACTGGAAGACAGAGGGACCCCTGCCATTCCTGGAGTGGATCTCGAGAGTCTGGCATCTATTCACCATGGACAAAATGCAAAACAGCTTATTGACTCAGCCAGATGAAATGGATGAGATAAAGGAAAAAAAGAGGAAGAAGAAAAAAAATGACTTTGAAACTAAATGGTTGGCGATCCTGGAAGCCATAGAGGGATTCGAATTACCTAAAAATGATAAGACAATACTATTTGATCGTTATTTATAATTGAATGTGCCCTGATAGATTAGGGGGAAGTGGGGGAGTTTATAGTTGTTGGGTGTTACAGGAATTGTACAGTATGCTACACCAATCTCAGCTAAGAAGCAACGCAAGATACAAGAGAAAGATACACCGTCATAATAGAGCCATGGACCAAAGCTGTAACTCAGGTCCCGGAAAAAATGTATTAGAAAACTGCAAGATGGTGTATGAATGAACAATGTTAATAAGAAGCATTATTGAATAAAAACAAGTTTTAAAAAAAGAAATGTGGGCCCACAGTCCAGTCCCAGCAGCTGCCCAGCTGGGCCAGAGTGGGTGGAACTGGGTGGGAATGTCTGTTCCTGGCCCGGCGTAGGGGGTTACTATAGCGGCCAGCCATGGCTGCCTGTTATTGACAGTCATGGCAGGAGGTTGGATGACAGCAGCTGCTCAGGGGTGTGGCCGGGCAGCTGTACATCACTCCTCTGCCAGGTCCGGCAGGGGGAAGCCATCCAGAATGTGTACTCCTGCGGACAGAGCTAACCCAGCCGGTGAGTAGCCCTCCCCACCATCAGGCTGGATAGCAGCAAACAGTGCTGTCACTTCTGTTAACACCCTTTGTCAGCCTTGGAAACTTCATATGACAGGTAAAGATTGCATGCTAGGTGGTAGATTTTCTAGAATTGTCCCTGTTCTAATAAAAAGCCTTTAAACCTTTAATCTTCAAAATACAATCTTGGAAACTTCCCATACTTCTCTCCACAAGGGGAATGGATCTAAGTATATTTTCACCCTCTTTCCCAACAACCACTTCCATCCCACCCAAGTCTATCATCCCAGAGAACTAGGAGCTCATGTTCTCTCAAGCCATTCTTTTCTTCAGTAAACTATCTCACTGTTTTCTGGTGAGTCTCCAGACACTGTTACAAGCTAACATTTATAAGAAGCACTGAATTCCTGCTAGAAATTAGGTTTTACATGAATGAGTATTCCATGTGGAAACCCACATTAACCCTTTGTTGTAGGAACAATTATATCTACAATTTGATCACAAAATTTCCAGTATTCTTCCCCCATCCCTCTCTCCCTACCACTCCATCATCTTTTTTAAAAAGGTTTCACATGTTACCTGTTCCATGTAGCAATGCATGAAGTGGCACATGTATGACATCAACAGATTTGCATAGCCCTGGATTCATACCTAAATTTCTTTCCGTGATGCAGAGAGATTGTGTGGTTGCCGTGTTGGGTCCCAAGTGACAGAGAGGGAAGCAAAATGGTTTGAATAATATCTTTTATTGGGCCATCTGCTGTTGGTGGAAATAGCTTGGAAGCCACGCTTCTTTTTATGTGCATTTTGTGCTGGAGAAGCTTCACCAGTAGCCCTACACATGCTTGCATCCTCCGATAGTACCTCAGGATGCACTGCCCCACATCATAGGGTAAAAATAGAAGTGACAGTGGCCCACAGGCCCACCTGTCTGTTGAGGTGTTGCCAGATGTTGGTCTGGGATTGCCCTGGGCCGTGTTGGCGGCTAACCCATGCTATGACCTCAGAAAACCTCCGAGGTCACAGCCCAGGCTAGGGCCCACCTGACTGGACCAAAGCAGGCCACAACAGGCTATCACATGTACTGTGGCCTGGCCAGGATGGGGTCTGCCATGGCCGGTCACAATGGCGACCATCATGACTGCCCATCATGGTGGCACATTGGGCGCAGCAACAAGATAGATAAAATGTACATCTGTTGCAGCCCTACCCAGGCCACACGGACAGTGGGATGGCTGTAGGCACCTATGTCCGGTGCCCCGATCTGACCTAGACCATGTCATCCAGGATTTTCCACCCCAGGCCAGGTAATGAAGGTATTTTTACCCATAGGTGCATTGCACTCTGTGGCTTTGACCCCAGGGGCACTGTGCAATGAGTGTAGAGGGTGTAGAGTCGCCCAATTAGTGGGCAAGGCATGTATTGCTGAGCATAGCCACACAATGGCATTACCAGCTCCTTTGGGGAGTTGGCCATTGTTGGCTGGTAGGGGTGAGTCATGCAGACACAGACATGGCCACAAAGTGTAGTTGTCTCATGGACTGAAGCTTGGCTGGATGTTGTCCATATTGTCAAATGCACTCAGTGGCATCCGGCATTTCTGCTTCCACTAGTAATTGCCAGTTCTGACAGTATTGTATTGGCAGTGTTGGTGATTATAGTAGGGGCAGTGGAGTTGGGTAGATGATTCTCAGGGCCTTTCCATAATCAAGAATGGGCCACTGATGACACCTTTCGTGGCCTGTCTTTTCTGTGCTAGGAAGCTGTAGTACAGTAACTCTCCTGGTTAGCTCCTCACTTGGGGCTTTATTTCACACTGGCAGAAAAACATGGTTAAGTGAAACAAGTGTGGCCAGGCTATGAAATCCCAGGGGAAAATTATAGATATGTTATATCTTGTAATTGCCAGATGAATTTTTCATCAATGAGCCCTTAGAAAGATATTTTTTATGGATAGTTAAAATGGCTGCTGCAATACCTGTCACTCTAACTGCCACCAGGATTTATAAAGCAGTTATCTCCTAATAAGCTCCTTTTTAACCCAAAAACTTTCATTGGGGGGGAAATATGAAAATATTATATTATCATCACTCAGGATCCTGGAAAAAGAGGAAAACAGTTGCGACCTGCCTATTCTAAATTGTTTTAAAATCTACAAATACACCAGAAAAATAAAACGCACACACACCCTTGACTATTTCCTTCATCCTTCACTTTGAAAGGGAAAAAACAACCATTAGTACAGATTGTGGAAAGGTCCAGTACACATAGGCACAATGGGCTTATCATCAAGAAGTCAAATTTGGCCCATAACTGCTGCATCTACCATATTATGCAATTCATGTCAGCCTACAACACACTGCTGATTTGTCTCTGTATTGAATTCTCTGGAGCTCATGATGACGTTTCTCTAGAGCTTTGTCTTCTAGAATATCCCATATTAGTCTACGGTCATTTTCCAACATCAGTGATATAAGATATATGTTTTTATTTCTTGATTTGTGCTAGCAGTTCTCTGTCCATTCCTACCTTCTGGAGAACCCATTCATTTGTGTGAAGATCTGTCCAATTGACTTCAATCTGCTGTTATGAATTTTTCTTCACCTGCCTTTTTCCATGACCAGCTTTCTGCTCCATATGTTAGTACACTCCACACCACTGTCTTAATAGTCATCACCTTTGTTGGAGCTTCAGTGTTTTGATCTTTACAGACCATGTGTTGATCTCTCATGCACTGCTTGGTTACTGCAAGTCTGACTCCTAGCATTTTGGCAGTTACCTTTGCTGTCTTCCATACAGATGAGGTATTTGAAAGAAAATTTCTTCTTTTTTTCTTTCTTTTCTTAAATAAATCCTGTCTCTTATTGTGATGTTGCAGACACAGTGTAAAAATAATAAACTACAAGCAGAAAATGCGACTTACCAAAAATTGGCAAAAGATGGCGCAGGACCTTCTACCCATATCTTTCAAGTGACCTGAAGGCAGTAGGCATTTTAGTGGAAACCCAGTAGGCATTTTAGTGGATGCCTAATTTTAGTGAGGGCTTATGGATCTTTGGCTTACAAGGGAAGAAAATAAATAACCAAGTAAAGAAAATATGGTAAAATTACAACTAATGGTTTCAGCATGTCAAGAAGCTGTACTTTCTACTGAGCAATCCAACATTAGCTCTTCATACACCTCAACTAGTGTGTTGCATGGCTTTGGCCATTTGATCTCGTGTACTATTTTATAGTGTGTGACATCTTATTAAGCAGATTCAAAACTCTTATCTGGTGTTTGTTATCCAAGCCTCCCACCCTGCGCCCAAACCCTAATCACAACTAAATATTGTTTTTGTATATAATCATAATAGTACCTTCATTTAGATTATTTCAGTGTGCTTTATAAACATCAGTGGGTATTTTCAGACGTTACGAGATCACAGTCAACCACAGTCCATTTCGCTGCAGGGCCAAAGTACCCTGAACGTCTGTTTGGCGGCCACCAGATGTTCACCACAGCCGATTCCCACATGTGGTCAATTTCAACCACGCTTCCCGGTCTCCCCGTGGGACGAGCCCCGAAAACGTGGTCAAAGTGATTCCCGGCGGGAAGCAATAAAAAGTAACGTCTGGCCAGCGATCATGGCCCGGAATCCCCGGTGGGATTCTGGGCCATGGTCAAAGCGAGTGGGCGCTGCAGCCGCATTGGCTGCAGCGCCCACCCATCTCCCCAGAGGGCGGATGGCGTGGGAGGGCAGGGCGCGCGGCCCCTCCCCGATTCCCCACCAGGATCTCCCAGCATGTCTGTTCAGGGCTTTTATTGGCCCCACGGGGTGGTTGTTCTGTTCACCCCCAGCGTGGATTCACTGTGGTGAATCGGGACGGCGTCATGTCTGAAAATACCCAGTAGCTTCTGCCTTAGAAATGATCTGTGAGGTAGAGAATTATTAGTCCTATTTTAGAAATGAGAAAACTGAGCTCTACACTGTTTAGGCTTTATCAAGAGTGACAGTGTCGGAAATGAAAACAAGATCTCCCAGGACTTAAGCCTGTAATTGTAATTATGAAGCCATCCTTTGTTCTTTCTACTTATGTCACTATTTGTCCTGGTTGCGATGAAAATACTATGAAAACCAGATGTTTCCCATTCAGACAGATTAATCATTTAAAACGTTTGTTTGTAGCTATCATCAGGTCAATGGATACATGGTAACTGTGTCCAATTTTTGCAGTAGGGTATGTTCATAGCTATGGTTCAACAAGCTCTTAGTAATGTACTATAAACTTTCAAGCATCGCTTCTTTCCAGACCACAGTGTTTAATAGATTCCAGAGGAGTGTAAATTTATCAGCTTTGCTCTGCCAGATCTTCCAAACTGTAGCTGTTGGGTTATATGCTGGCATTTGGACCTAATCATGAGAGTGGGCAGTTGTCTATTCAATCTGTTTCCACTTTTCAAGACTACGTATAAAGAAAAGCATCCCTGGTTGTTGTTTTTAAATTGAAAACAAGATATAATGGAGATATTCTTCACTCAAATTCAGAAGCATAAAATTATTTTTATTTTGTTTATAGGATTTTAGATAAAATTTGCCTTTATAAGCTTCAAAGAAGAGGGCATACAGCTGCACTGAAAAAAAGAAAAGAAAAAATGACTCTGAGTAGGAAAAAAGTAGGAAATGCTAAAGAGAAAAAAATCTTAGGACTGGCAGAGATCTAAAGGATCACCAAGTCCCATCTCCTTGACTAGGATTAACTAGATCCCCCACACATTCAGCCCTTCTTAAAAACCTCCAGTCAAGGAGACTCTACGACTGCCCTCAGCAATTTGCCCCAACTGTCCTTACAGTCCAAACGTTCTTCTAATATTTAAACTAAATCTGCTTTTCTAAAACTTAAACTCAATGCTTCTTGTCCTATAATTGCTCTGCATCTTCATGGCAACCTTTTAAATATTTGAAAAGTTTTTTCTTGTTTCCCCTCTATCTACACTAAAGAAGTAAGGTCCTTCAACCTTTCTTCCTATGACTTGCATTCAAAATCCCATCTTTGTTGCTCTCCTCTGAATCCACTCCAGTTTCTCCACATCTTTCTTATAATTTGACGTCCAGAACTCGACACTATACCCCAGATGATGCCTTTCCCCAGTGCTGAGTACAGCAATGCAATTACTTTGTGTGTCTCAGAAGATCTAGCCCAGGGATGGGGAAACTTTTCCCCTCTCAGAGATCACTTTAAAAATTAGTACAAGCTTTGATGGCCACATAGAAGTTGGGGGCCGGGGTGCTTAAAAGGTGCACTGAGGAAGAGGAAGATCCAGATCATGAATCTATACCACCTTCACACAAGCAATTGGACATGAGGTCAGTGGGAGACCGTGTATGGATGTGTCCCATTTAAAAAAAACAACTGAGAGACAAATGACTTGCCTAAGGCCACCCAATAAGACCAAGTCTTGAACTCAGGACTTCCACTTCCAACTCCAAAACAATACCCACTGGACTACAGTGGTATACCCTCCAACAGTTGCACCTCTCCTACCTTTTTTAGTTTTCATCTTGATCCCAGACACACACAGCTCCCTCCTGCCTGGGTGGTGTTTTTGTTTGTTGTTCAACAGCAGTGCTTATCCCAAGTTTATTAAAGTAAGAAAGCTCCAAAGTCCACTCCCTCCCCAGCAACGAATAACAATAACAGCAGCCAGGGCTGTTAACCTAGGCAGAGAGTCACAGCTTTTTCTTCAACTAGATTAATGAGGTACTAATGATCTCCCTTTTTCTGTTGAACCTGGTACCAACCTTACATGGCTGGGAAGGCAGTACAAGCTAACAAAACCCATTAATATACTGTCCAAAATGTTACTATTGGAGGGTATGCAATGGTTCTCAATTAACACTATGCACATCAATAAGTAATAAATGGCAGGGGAAATATCTGTCAACGGAACAAAGATTGTTGTCATCAGACAAATATCTAACTTTTTAAAGTCTAAATTAAAAACAAAATAATTACTCATACAGGCCAGAAGAAGCAGACTTCAACCAGACTACTTCTTACTTTCTATCCTGTCTGTTCAGATTCATCTAGTAAATTGTGCATTACTTTACAGACAGGCTGAATCTTCTCAAAAACCTCTTATTTGCATTTAAAATAAACTACCACTCTGAAATGCACTTAAACTAGGTTGTCTTATGCAACCAGAACTCTACCCCTCATTTGAGCCATCCCTGTATTAAAGTGTAGCTTTCTTTGGAGTTGCTTTCAGGAGCCAAGAATTTCAGGTATTATACCAAACCACATAATCTAAATGGGAATCCATAATAAACTCTGACTGATTTCAAAAACTTGTCCTCCACCTTGTTAAAATGCCTAGTCACAAGGCCTCTTTTGGGGGTTAGATTTTATCCCATTCTTGTCACAACTAATACAGGTACTCATGACTCATTCCTACCACTTGAAAACCACCAGAATCTATCCCTTTCTCACTATTAAAACCCTTGGGCATCTTTCTCCTGGCTTCTGTAGCCTCTTCTTCCCTCAAAACATTGAGGTTAATATCATCTACCCTCTTTGCTCTGAACATCATGTCCACACCCCCATCCCACTGATTTCCTGTTTACCACAGTAAATTCAGGCCCTTCATTCTTACCACCAAGTGGATATTCCACTCAGCTCCTTCTCCCTTCTGTCTCCAAAGACTTCTCTCCCTGTCTCTTTCTTCTTTTACAGACATTTCACCTCCGTGCAGGTTCAATATTTGAATCACACTCTCCTCTTGTATCCCCTTCCAATCCCTCACTATACATTTTCACCAACAGCAGTTGGTTCAATAAAAGATATCATTCAAACCATCTTGCCTCCATCTCTATACAGTCATGACTGATATATCAAAAACTAGCAGCATTATGATTTGCCTAGTATAAGGTTTTGATTGGAATAATATATTTAAGTAGCTTTTCAAATCGCTGCATTGTAATTGTGACTTCAGGTGTTATTCCTATATACTACTCTCTCCTATATTCAATTATTGGTCTCTAACTAATGATTGTGCAGTGCCAGGTATGTTGCTTGTGCTATATAAATAATAAATGTATTATATTATTATGTTGACATACTAATGAAAGTAGTCTATAGCAGAGTCACTTTTAAAAACATACAACTAGATGGTGATCATAAAAAGGCATGATGCCATCATTTGAAGGTATCTTCTAGAACAAATCGTATTAGGAGAGATTGAAGAATTTGGGTATGTTCCGTCTGGAGAAAAGAAGACTAGGGCCTTTTTTAAACAAGCCGCCACTGTGGGGGAAGTCCATGGCCACGCTGCTGCGGGAGTGGTGCAGGTGGGGGCAGGGGCACACTCATCCCACACACATGGCCCCACACATAGCAACCTGCATTTTCGCCGGTTGCTCCATGTGGGGGCGATCTGTGGAGGTGCATGTTTTGCAGGAGCACACACGTACGTACACCCACCCACCCGCTGCCGCTCTCACATGAGACATACCCACCCATGTTTACTGGGTGGGCATGAGTGGGTGTGTCCCATTTATAAAGGGCCTAAGCGAGGGGATGGTAACAGTTTACAGGTATTTGAAAGGCTACCGTAAAGAAGATGGAGAACAACCATTCTCGCTGTGAAAGGGAGGATGAGAGGCAATGGGTACGCCCTGCAGCAGGGGAAATTTAGACTGAACATCAGGCAAACATTTCTGACTATAAGCCGAGCAGCCAGACAATGGAACAGGCTACCCAGGAAGTTGCGGATTCTCTATCATGGGACGTTTTTAAGACGAGGCTGGACAAGCATATGTCTGGAATTATCAAGATATAGCAAATCCTGCACCAACAGAGGACTGAAATTGATGACTCTAACGGTGCCTTCCAGCTCAACGATTCTTTGTTTCTAATAGTAGATGAAAAGAAGTAGATGAAAAGTCCATCAAAATTGTTATCCCATTTGCAGCTGGCATGATCCCAACAGATTGAGAACCTATTTTCTAGAAGGGAAGCTGCTGCTCTGATGACTTTGTGCAGCTAGACAAATGTTGTCAGTAGATCATGTATTCTGAATCTTGAATGCACATGACATCTTGTAGATTTTAACAACAACAAAGCTGCTCTGAAATATACAATTCTTTACTTAAATCATAACGGGTCAAACAATATTCCCTCAAAAGATGTAATTCACCATACAAAAACATTAAAACCAAGTGCATTTCAAGTAATAAATAACTCTTCTCCAGGGGGTTAAAACATCTAAAATCAAAAATACAAGCTACACTTGAATCTATATTCAGATATATCTGTAAAATCACACATTGTAAGTAAAACACTCCTACCATTCATATAATAGCTGGTATCTTCTTGCTACTGGCAAACAAATAAAATGTATATATAAAACAAATAAAAGTCCCTCTTGCCCATACATAATAAAATTATCAAGAAAGTGGAACCAACCTTATATACGTGTATGGGTTAGAGGGGCTTATTTCTACTGGTTTTATATATACATTTTATTTGTTTTCAGGTATCAAGAAATGACCAGCTATATTTGACTTCTGTTACTTAATATTGTGCAATTACATATGCATATATGAATATAGATTCATGGTCCAAGTTCTGCGCACTTAGCCCAGGAGTGCCATGGCAGGGGGGCGCTATATAAAAATAAAGATTATCGTTATCTGGTATTTTTTGTTTTAGATGTTTTCACCACTGAAGAAGTTATTACTCGAAATGCATTTGGTTTTAATATCTTTGTATGATGAATTACATCTTTTATGGGTATATTGTTTAACCCATCGTACTCTAAGTAAAGAATTTTGTATATTTCATAGTAGCCATTTTTATTTGCTACTATTTTTTGCCTCCTGTGATTTTGGGGTCCTGTAGATTTTAGACGGCTTTGCTAATTTGCTTGTGCCCTTGCTAAGTTATGGATGTAATTCATAAAGAAGACATGAAAGCACAGTCTTCAAATATGTCAAGGCCTGCCACAAGGAAGCTGGCAAGGAACTGTTTTTCATTGCTACTGAGAAGAGGACTAGAAATAATGAACTCAAGTTACAGGAAGTAAGATTCCAGTTAGATGTCATCGTCCTGCAACTGGGCCTCCTACCAGCCAGCTGCATTCAGCCTAGGCCATGAGGACTGATCCAGGGCTCTATAGTTCACTGACACTGGAGGCGCACCTTCAGGAGGTAGACAGCCACACTCCCCTGGATCCACTTGCATCACAGATAGCCTTGACACACCTTCAGTGCGAATTACAATGGTAATGGGATACAATAGGATGTGTAGTCTGCATGACAATGCATCTGTCTCTATATTGCTCCTCCCTGACTTATACAGGATACTGAACTCCTAGCTGGCCAGAGCAGCTATGCATCTCTGCCCTGTGGCATCCAATTTTGCACTGGCCAAGATATAGGTCAGTGGATTGTTGTCTGTCCATACATGAAATCAGGCGCCATACACATAGTCCTGAAACTCTACATTTCCACTGGGCAGCCTGGCTGGCCATTACCTTCCCCACCTCAATCACACAGGTTCGGATGCAGACAAAGGAACTTTATTAAAGAGTATAACTATACAAAGTATTAAAAATAAAGAGAAGTGACCGGTACATGCCAAATACGCCCCCCCCCCCCCCACACACACACAGGTACCACCCACGGAACAAGAGTTAAGTTGCATAGTCACAGTCTCACAGTCCCAAATCCCTGCACCCCACTCACAGTTTCATGGCAATGTTCAGTACAGGCAGAGCTCAGGCACGTCTCTTCCTTCCTTGGACTCTACACCAGTCTAGGGAGGTGGGTCCCAGGGTTGATGCTGCTCCTATCAATGACTTTCTCTCATGAAGCCTCATGGCATGCCTCTGTGTCTTTGTCCTCAACCCATCCCAAGGGAGCCCATGCTGACTGCAGCTCTCCAGCACCCTCTTCTGGAAACCCTGGGAGCCACCTCCTGACCCAGCCAAGTGATTTCAGCAAGGGGCTGACTCTGAGGGGCTTACCGAGTCCAACCATCCCACGCTGACTGCAGTTCTCTGGTATCCTCTTCTGGAAGCTCCAGGAGCCACTTCCTGACCCAACCAAGTGATATCAGTGAGGGGCTGGATCAGAGAGGCTTATCAGGTCCAGCTATCCTATGCTGACTACAGGTCTCCAGTGTCCTCTTTGGGAATCCCCAGGAATCGTCCCTTGATCCAACAAAGGGCTGGATCAATGAGCTTCCCGGGTGCTGAACAGGTACATATCCAGGATCACCACTGGTGTGTAGGGATGGGCAAACAGATCGCGGTTAGGGTTCGGCCGTTCAGTTCGGCTGCGTTCGGTTCGTCCGTTTGGTTCGGCTGCATTCAGTTCATCCGTTCGGTTCGGCAGTTCGGCTAGTTCGCCGAGTTCGGGCTCGGCTGTTCGGTTCAGTCGTCCGAACTGGCCATTCGGTTAGGCTGTTCGGTTCAGCCATTCAGGAAGTGTTGTTATGGGTGGTTTTTTGTTTTTTATATGGTATTTTGGTTTTTTATTGGGTTTTATATGGTTTTCTTTTGCTTTTTATTTGGTTTTTTTGTTTTTATATGGGTTTTTTTTTTAATCTAATATTATATCTATCTATCTACACTAAATCTAACTGCTATTAACTATTCTAAATGCTATGAACTAAATGGATTATCTAATAAGTACACAGACCTACTCCTACAAACACTAAAACTAAATCACTAACGCTATCTCTATCACTAAGCTAACTCCTACAACTCTCTACTATCTATCTATCTATCTATCTATCTATCTATCTATCTATCTATCTATCTATCTATCTATCTATCTATCTATCTATCTCCATATCCATATATATACATATCCATATATATACATCCCATATATATGGGATGGGGGGGATCACAAACAGAAGAGGAGTCTGTAGTGAAATACATACATACTCAATGAGTCTGTACAGTGAAATGCATAACACAAGGTTTCAGTTTAAGGTTTAAGTTTCATTTCAGTACAAAACTGAAATGAAACTTAAAGCAATCTAAAAATCCTACTCAACGCCTGCTGTTCAGGAACAGTGACTAGCTCAGAAGGTGTTGGGAAGGGGGGAGGCAGATAATTAGTTTCGTTTCTTGCAAGCCTCTCCACCCCTGGTGCCTGGAAGTCTGCTCCTCAGTGACTGACACCTCCCTGTCATGTTTGACCTTCCAGTGAACCTTTTTTTGCCACCCGAACTCATCCGAACGCGATCTGAACTGACCGAACTGTTCGGCCATTTCACCGTTCGGTGTGTTCGGTATGTTTGTGTTCAGGTTCGTGTTCTAGTTCGGTCATCCGAACAGGCCGAGTTCGGGCCAAACTCCGAACTGCCAAACCGCGTTCGCCCATCCCTACTGGTGTGCTTAACACTGCACTGGGGACCTAGCAAACCATCGGGGGACAGAGATTCCAACACCAGGATTAGAACACACAAACCTCACCCTTGCCCAACTTGTTGTACAATCCATGACCTCCTAATTCGATTCTAGGATATGGTGACATGCACTGAGCCCAGTCCCAGTGTTTGTCTATGGATGAAAGTAGACATAATACTAACTCCACTTTAGCACCACTTTAACACCGCTTTAACATTTTTTAAATGCATGTATTGGTGCCCTATGTAGTCCTGCAACATGCATAAAGCAATATCAAAGTGGTGTTAAAGTGGAGTTAGCATTATGTCTGTTTTCACCCTATGTCTATCCAAGGCTATTATTGTCAAGGGGACAATTGATGTCCAGGGGAAATGAATCCATAGTGTCCAGCAGCTGCAAATCACTCACTTATCTGTTCCCCAGATACTTCCCATCATGCATGTGACATATATGCAAAGTATGTGCATATGCAAATGACATAGGGTACATCACTTCTTCTCCCAATTAACCCTAACCAAACACCCCAGGTTACACGTTTTATAAATAAACTAACAGAGTTTATGCAAAGGCACAGTGAAAAGTAGAACCCAGAGATCTTAGCAGCATTTATTTCCCCCCAAGCTTAGCTACCCAGATGCATTGCTAATGCTATTGAAAGCAGTACCCTAACAAGCCACTGTACAACTTATAGGGCAATATTCATATTTCTCCTTGAGTGACTGAATTAAAAAGTAGTAGAGACAAAATAGTGCAGAGATATCTTTTATTGGACCAACTCAAGTTGGTATATGTGCACAAGCTTTTGGACCTCACAGGGTTCTTTGTCAGGCGAGCCAGGAGTTAGAACTGCAGAATTTTAAAAAGGCAGTCACCAGCAGCTTAAAGTGGTCAAACTTTGAAAAGGTCCAGGACATGTAAAGACCAGGTTTATAAGAGCCAGGGGTGAGGGCCAAGGAGATGGGGCCATTTGCTCTGTTTGAGGTACTTCACTGGGAGTAGCCAGATTCTTGAACCAGACTATTCCTGTGTTATGCTTAGATATCTGTTAATGAATGCTTTGCTAAATCAGAGCCTTAATAATTATATATCAGCATACTTCTCAGTAGTAGCAAAGCTAAAAATGTTTAAGATGGTGAAAAGAAGAACATCAGGACAGCTATTAGCCAAATTGATGGAATAATACAATGATGCTCTTAATGTGATGAAATAGCCACAGATCAGAAATAATCTCTGAAAACTATTCTGCTGGCACCAGTAAGGGTCTCAAAGTAGCGAAGAGCCAATCGGAAAGATACAATTCTTTTCTATGAAAAAAACCCGTGACAGCATCTGAACTGCTTCAAAAGAGCAACACAGTTGTGATCACTGTAAGAAACTTCAATAATTGTAATAGGAGAAAGAATAATGAGGTCTGAAAAGTGAAATAAATCATAATCCTCCCTCGTTACTGGCACTGATTAGATAGATACTTCAGGAAAACTAAAGGAAAAGGCTGGCTTGTCACTGAAACACAAGATGGAAATTGGTAGATCTGGCTTGTCAAAAAGCTCTTTTGTGGAACCCTAGGCAAGTCACTAAACACCACAAAGGAGAGCAGTCTTATTTTGTGTCCAGCCAATCTGATTGTATGTTTGTTTATACAATAGCTAAACCTCACTGTAATTGCATATTGTGCATGCAGAACACTAATGTAATTAAGAATAACTCCTAGTAGCAATGATTTTCAAGCTGTCCGGTGACCCCACCACAAGTGAGAGCTAGCTATTTGGTGAATTTCTTGTTCACCTGGTTTTAGCTACTCATGGGTAAAAGAGACATTGGTATGAGAATGCCTCAGATATTGCTTTTAGAGTAATAACTTTTTCATACATGGATAAAAAGGAATTAACAAGGCTCCCAGCTCAGCAGAGTCCCACCTGACACCTTCCCCCATGGCCACATCCTCTGAAATTAGTGTACTGTACAGGGAACCAAGAATATTTTGATACCCAGGCAACAAGTTTATTCTAGATAGTTGCTAACTACATGGTTGCTGATATTCTGCTGTTACTAATTCCAGTGTTAGACAAAGGAGATTTCCCTACTTTTTTCCCATGGAGACACAGGTTGACTGCCTGGAACAGTCTTGCATTGGTATAAAATAATAGAAAGGTCACAAATAATAACTGAACTGATTCAAAGCTGTTGAGCTGTTACTTACTGACTCTTTTTTGTTTCTGATTGTTGACACAGAAAGCACATAGAAGGAACGTGGATGGCAATTTAGGGTGTTGGTGACAGTGGCCCTGGATGGGATGTGAATAAGAAAAATATCCTCACTGAGGAAATTGAGTGGGCCAGCGCATGAATAACTTTAAAATAGCTTTATTCAGACACATCAAACAAAAAAAAAGTCTTTTCAAGCTTTCGACATTCAAGGCCGGAAAGTTTCAGCTCAAAAGAAGCCTCCATCAGTCTAGTAGAGCAACACACATCATTATAGCACTGCATTACAGTTCAAATGCAGTGCGAGACATGGCTCTCAGATACCATGTTATAAAGAGGTTGCAGTATTACTATTTAAATAAGCACGTGTGCAAGGAGTAGTGGCTTTTCAAAAGAACTCCCTCTGTAACACACAAGCAAAGAGGCTTGTTCTTTCCTCAGTGTCGTGACCACTCTTTCCAGATATGCTATCAACATTCAGCAGATACGCTTGTATGGCAGGGGCAAGGAAGTGCAATTCATATAACAAACTGTCTTGCGCAGCATATTAAAGGGAGGGAAGGGATCAAACATTTCCTTACATTAATCCCATTGGCTTGTGTGATGTTACAGTGGTCCCATCATACCTCTCAACACCTGGGTTCTGAAATGGGAGACAGTGACTCTCAAAATGTGGAACAATATGGGACAAAAACGGTATATATATGCAAATTCAGAGTAGTCTTTTACGTAACTATGAGACTGGACTAAAAAACAAAAGGCAATCTTAAAAGGTTAAAGGACTTGCATATCCATACAGCCTCACTCATCAACCAGACTTAAACCCTTGTCCTACCAGTCTTTATGCTCAAGCTCTATCACAGCATTTCCCTTGCCTGCTTGGCCTCTATGTTCCCATGCTCAGTGAGGTTTACATTTTACCCATTCCTTGCCGGCGCACCCCCCAATGAGACACAGAGGCAGTATATGGTTCAAAACTTGGCCGCACTTTATTTCAACAGATTCAATTAGGCCAGTGGGTGATTGCACAAGCAATATGGGTCCAGTATACTAGCTACTTAATTCTTATTAACGTGTACTGACCGGGATGTACCTTCCCAAGTCAGTACTAACCAACCAACTTTTCCCTTCGACAGCACTCTGGCTCTGGCCGAAAGGGAAC
>QEPC01003825.1:675611-739042 GCA_003113815.1 Sphenodon punctatus | reverse complement strand
CCCCCCCCCCATGGTCAATAGACTCACCCTGACTCGTTGGCTGGGGTTGACTGCTTGGTCCGGATCCTCCGTGATGCCCTCCTCCGTGCAGGCCCCTGGGTTCCCTATGGAGGGCTTCCTCTATCGCCTGAAGGCGCTGCAATATGTCGAGGTCCCCTCCTTGCTGTTGGTGCTCATCGCGTCTCCGGCGGGCCGGCGGGGATCCTTCACCTGCATACAAATTGGTATCTCGGGGGCCCCCGTGCCCCCACATATCACGTGGTGGCAATGTTGGTGCCCCCAATGCCGCCATACTGCCGGTCTGCTGGCGCTGGTAATGTGCCAGCCCAGGTACACCAAAGGGGTCCCCGATGTCGTCTTGGTGCCTGGACAGGCCCTGGTTATAGACTCCCCCCATGTGTGCTATCCCCAGCTCCGGGGAACCCCAGTTAGGATGGAGGTTTTGCCCCCTTTCAGGTGGGTTTGGCTGCTGCCCTAGGCCCCCTAGCCACGGGTTGGGTTGACTTGCCCCCTCACCGTCCCATCCCACTTGGGCCTGGTTAATCCTCCCTGAGTCCCCTTGGGCTGGACCCGCTATTTCTCTATACCGGGCGGGGGGGGGTTATATTTCTTGTTCCCCTTCTGGGGCCCTCAAGGGGAGGCTGAGGTGCACCTGGCTCCCTCTCTGGGGCCAGCTGACTTTCTCCCCTTCTAACTTGGGAGTTTGAGTCCTCCCTTTCCCTGTCCCTACTAGTTGGCTGGGAGCCCCCTGAGGCCGAGGGTGTGGGGGACGAGGCCCGATTTTGGAGCAAGGCCTCGCAGGCCGCTAAACGCTCCATTAGCTCTTGCCGAGTTGGGGCCCCTTCACCTTCATCCCTTTCTCCTCTCTCGGGGCTGTGTCCCCTTTGTGACCGACTCCCCGCTTGTGGGGGCCGCTTTTTTGGTGCCGCCTTCTTTTTTGTGCGGCCCATTGCTCCGCTGCTTGGTTCCCCCCTCGGGCCTCCTCAGTCCACGTGGCTGGGCCTACTCAGCAGCAAGCGATCCTTGCTGCTGCCTCCTTGCGCTGTCACGTCGACTGAGGCTGTTCCTCGCGGGCCCCGCCCTCTCTACAAAGGGCGGGTACCGCTCTTCAATTCCTGGCGCGGCTCCTCTGCACACGCGCCACTCCGGGTTGCCCTGGCAACCGGCCCTGTCGGCCCGATCACACTGCGCCTGCAGCCGGCTTCCTACACCCTGTATCCCCGACGGGGGCGCGGCAATTTCCCCGTCGCCGGGATTACCCGCAGCGAAGGGGGCTTCTACTGGCAACAAAACTTTCCCCACACTCCAGCCATTTCTCCAATGTGGATTCTTTGACAGATAAGATGCTTTGACAGATAGGATGCTTTCTAATGGGCAAGTATTAGCAATATCCTATTACCTATCAGAGAGGCTGGTCAGAAATTTTTTATTATTATTTTTTTTAAAAGAAAATTATTCACAACATTAGCCCCTTAAAAGGGCCAGGTCTGAAACCCTATCCAGCTGATCTTTTCAAGAGAAATACTTAGAAATAATAGGTCTACATTGCCCCAAATAGAGGTTTTTTTAATTCCAATGACTGACCATTTTGTCCTAGGTGTTGAAAAATCCTGTTCTCTTCTTGAAAGGAGAAGTATCATTAATGAGTCAGAGAGAACAATTATCTGTCCTACGTGCGGGGCTGTTCTGGACTAGTCTGGGGCAAACTATTTGGCTGGTCTGGCTCTCTATGGCTGGAGAATTCACCTCACTGGGTGTTTTCAGACAGACACAGAGTGGGCTGCCCCGACCCTTGAGCTGCTCTGGGGGTGTACCCCTGTGTCCGTCTGCTCCTAGCCCTACCTGGGTTGGGATCAGATGGACTTGGTGGGTTCCCCAGTCCGTGGTACACCCACACAGTGCCCCAACCCGCCTCCACACACACCCCCATAGAGTTGTGGGCTAGCGCATCCACAATGCTATGGTGTTGCCCGAGCAGCTGCATGGGTCTGTGCATCAGATGGACAGTTGCCCAACTTTGGGCAAGTGCCCCAGGTGCCCCTGCTCTGCCTGCACATCTGGCGGGGTGCCTTTAGACGGACAGGCCACCCAGGGGTGAAGCAGACTGGCGTGACCAGCACTGGGGCAGCCCATCCATCTAAAGGTACCCAATGTATTATTGATGGCTTGCAAAATGCCCACCCTTTTGCCACCCTTTCTAATCTGGGACCTTACAGCAGTTTTCTGGGACTGTGGGACAGTTTAAAAAAAGGTGTCAAATCAGAGATATACAGCTGAGCAGTCATCAGCTTCACACTTAAGCTCCAAGAACTTATTCACACAATACCCTTCTTCTTGGAAAGCTCACCACTCATTCCTTTATCTGTATTTACCTTGTTCCATAGCAATGCAGTCACACAGCAAGCAATTTCCTTTCATTTCAACGTCTTCCCCATTGTATCAGGTAGCAGAGAACAGCTCATCATCACGAAGTACAAAAATGTGGTAAGGATTTCACCCACTTAGAATATGGATTTATGCCACTATATGCACACTAAAAGAGTGTTGTGTGGGTTAGCCCTACATAAAATGCAGAAGACAAAATAGGAAGAGTGTGTGTGTGTGTGTTTGTCAAGAGAGGGGGTGGGAAGGGGTAATGGAAGTAATGGCCAACTGTTATCAAACTGTGAAATTGGCATCATGTACCATATACACAGAATTGCCACAGTAACAAGGTGCTGCCTTGTACCATTGTAGATTCAGTCTTTTAGGTGTCTACACAAATCCAAAAGTTTTCCTCTTTCCTAATGCTGTCAGTTGGCTATACCACCCCCGCCCCCAGCGATATAACCATTGCCTTTCCATCCCAGCAAACTGCAGACAAGAGGGATTTTGTTTATATGGTAGAAAATGTTCTGCCAATAGTGAACTCATATTACCTCTAAGAAGAGCGCTTTTATGCTGCCTTTTATAGAGGCTTTTTCAGCCACTGATATGTTTTGCTAATGTATAAAAAGATTAATTAAAAAGATATCTTTCTTATAAATTCTTTAAGTCATATTGCATTTAAATAAAGGGCGAAATTAAAATGTACCAATGATTAATTTCTTGAAGAAATGTGGGCTGGGGGGAAAAATGGGTAGTAAAGACAAAATGTACGAGGCTTATTTGGACAGTGAAAATTGTTGCTAGATTGAGCTTGTTCTTCTTGAAAGGTTTCATGAACTTTGGCATTCTTCCCACCTAATTAGCCATGTTGAAATTTAACTCAGAATCCTAGATGGACTCTCCCTCCGGTGCTGTTTGAATCAACAGATATGCTGTTAGGAATTTTTTGAAACCAGCAGTGTTTTCTAACTGTGGTTGCTGGCTCCTCACTGCTCATTTGTGCGTGTGTGTTTGTGTGTGTCTCAGTGGATTATTTTTGCAGAGATGACTTGCAATCGCTACTGCTTCATCACAAAAGCAATAGCGTAAGACTCTTCTTTGACCAAACTTTTTTATTTCTTTCAGCTCTTCACTCCTCAACAGCTTTGAATCAGTTCAATTATTATTTGTGACCTTACTGTTATTTTATACCAATGCAAGACTGTTCCAGTCAGTCAACATGTGTCTCCATGGAAAAAAAATTAGGGAAATCTCCTTTGTTTGGTCTAACACTGGAGTTAGAAACTGTAGTACCACAAGCTTCAGCTAGTCGCCAGGCTTCTCATCACTTAGGATGTTAATAAATGGAACTGTAGCTCACACCAGATGGGTGTCTACCTGCTCATTTATTAGGTACACCAGCCACATGGCCACTACCCACTGGACATGCAGCCCCCATTCACGGCGGGGTCTTAGAGCATGCACAGCCCGTCATGCAGGCAAATGTGGACTAATGTGTGCCCATGCATCTGCGTCCTGTCAATCAGGCTGCATGCAGTATTGTGTGAGTACAGGACCAACAGTACCATAGGGTTGCTGGTGAAAAGCCCCTCTCTTCACTCTCACTGGTGTGCACCTAATGTCTGCCTTTAAAACCCCCTACACCATTTTCAAACATGCGTCCTCCCAGCTCATCCTGGTTGACAGTATGTGCCTGACGCTTGCTGTTTCACAGCTACTGCATTCTCGGGAACAACATGCGGAGGATTACCATCACCAGGGCCACGTCTAGTACAGGCAGCCAAGCAACAACATAAGAACATAAGTAGTGCCAGACTGGGTCTGATCAATGGTGCATCAAGCCCGGCATCCTGTCTCAGACAGCGACCAATCTTAGTTATTTGGGAGAAGTACCCTATCACATCACAATGGGCAATCCATTCCATGTTGTCCACTCCCAGCTCCCAACAGTTAGAAGATACATCCCCTAAACCTGCTTTGCTAATAGTTGTTAATGGACCTACTCTCCAAGAACTTACCATTCCTTTTTTAAACCCAGCTATACTACTGGCCTTGACTGCATCCTCTGGCAACAAATTCCACAAGTTAATTGTGCATTGAGTAAAAGGGACACCCCCCCAGCCCTAAGCGGGGTGTGTGTGTGTGAGTTTGTGGCCTCCCTCCCCCGAACAGGGTGCCAGGCAGGGAGGGGCAAGGGTTTCCTTTGCCCCTATTTGAGTGAAGGCACTGGTAGGCTAATAGGGAAGAGAGGAGGGGCACCTTGGGTTAGGGGCGTAGACTGGTATATTTACCTGTGGCAGCCAGGTGCCTCTTCCTCTCTTCAATCCCGGGGCCGCTCGCAGAAGTTCTGCTGGAACCCGAGTGAGTCCTCCGTTGATCACCTCGGTAAGGTTTTGTTGGTGGGGGAAACCCCATGTTGAGCGCCGAGCGGTGGCACTCGATTACACTGCCCAGGTAGGGACTGGCAGGGGGGGGGGGTATCCCTGTGTGGAGTAAAAGTTTAAAAGCCCTGGGAGGAACTGATGGGGAGAATCCCAATGTGGATTAAACTTGGGAAGCCCCGGTAGGGGCTGGTGGGAGAAATCCCCATGTGGGAGTGCCGCCGCCATGCAGAGCGGCAGCCCCTGTCTCTTATACACATCTAGATGTGTATAAGAGACAGGGTTGGTGGTGCTCAGTTACAATTTAAAGGTCCTGGGAGGGGCTGGTGGGGGGAATCCCCATGTGGAGCGCCGCCACCATGCAGAGCGGAGGCGCTCAACTAAACTTTAGAAGCCCCAGTAGGGGCTGGTGGGGGGAATCCCCAGGTGGAGTGCCGCTGCCATGCAGAGCGCTCAGTTATGCTTTAGAAGCCCCAGTAGGGGCTGGTGGGGAATCCCCTCGTGGAGCGCCACCGCCATGCAGTGCGGCAGTGCTCAATTACATTTTAAAACCCCCAGGAGGGGCTGGTGGGGCGAATCCCCATGTGGAGCGCCGCCACCATGCAGAGCGGAGGCGCTCAACTAAACTTTAGAAGCCCCAGTAGGGGCTGGTGGGGGGAATCCCCAGGTGGAGTGCCGCTGCCATGCAGAGCGCTCAGTTATGCTTTAGAAGCCCCAGTAGGGGCTGGTGGGGGGGGGTATCCCCAGGTGGAGAACCCCATGCGGAGCGGCAGCGCTCAAAAATTTGTATGGAGAGGGGGAATCCCCAGGTGGAGCTCCGCTGCCATGCAGAGCGGTAGCGCTCAGAAAAATGTTAATAGCCCCGGTAGGGGCTGGGAGGGGGATCCCCATGTTGAGCACCGCTGCCATGTGGAGCAGTGGCACTCAGTTATGCTTTACAAGCCCTGGTAGGGGCTGGGGGGAATCCCCATGTGGAGTGCCGCCACCATGCAGAGCAGCGGCGGACAATTAAAAATTTTAAAACCCCTGGGGGGGATGTGAGGGTCCCGGAGGGGCCTGGAAGGTCCCGCTAGGGACTGATGGGGGAGAAGTCCCCAAGCAGAGTACCAGCACCCAGAAAAGGAGGCTGGAAGGCCCCACTAGGGGCGGGAGGAGTCCCCATGCAGAGTACCGGTGCCCGGAAAAGGGGGCTGGAAGGCCCCGCTTGGGGCTGATGGGGAAGAAGTCCCCATGCAGAGTACCAGCACCCAGCAGTGTTCAGGTTAACTTTAAGGGCCCCGGAAGGGGCTATTGAGGGACCCGTACTCACCTTCCCACCCATTAACAGAGGCTCTTCTTTACTTTCTCAGTACAAGTTGCAGGTTCGTCATGTCGCCGGCTAAGTCCACTCGGGGTGGTAAGGGTCCCAAGAATGGGCGGGTCACCAGGGCCCAGGCTGGCCGGGTTGCTAGGGCCTCTTCCCCCTCAGAGGAAGGGGAGGGTCCCCAGGCATATGTTCCTGCCAGCGCGGAGGCGAGAAACGGCCAGGGGCAGCAAGACAGCGCTCCCCGGTACACTATGCAAGACGTCACGTAGATGATTGCCATTGCAATACAGATGGCTCAGGCTCAGAATGAGGGACAGTTGGCAGGGGCCCCTCCTCTCCCAAAACAGCGGCGGAATCGAAAAGGAACCCAGCCTACTGGAAGTGGGACAGATGGTACTGAGGCAGTTGCGCATCGTGGGGAGAGCTGGGGGGAATTACCCGAGGTGGACACTGGTAGCCTGGCAGGAGGGACCAGAACAGCCTCCACAGATGCACATCGGGTGACTAGGATGACGGCTGTGCCCATTGACCAAGTTGAGGGGTCCAGGGGTTCCGCAATCGTCGACACTGTGCGGTCCGTGGGCCCGGGGGGATCTGTGAGACTTGGGGACCACACACACAGTTACAATGCGGAAAGGGCAGTAGGTCCAGCAATGGCAGGTACTGGGGGGGGCCTGCGCCCAGGAGTCCTGGTGCAGGTTTCCAATGCAGACATCGCAGCCGGGCCAGTGGTCGCCGGTGCAGGGAGCACCAGGGCGCAGACTTGGGGGCCCAGGTCGGTGGCTCGGGCACAACAGCGGTGCCCAGTCCTGGGGTTGGGGGACAGATCTCACAGTGGTACTGGGAGAAATCAGCCATGTTGGCATTAGATGCCAGTTCGGCCATCCCTGTGTGGGACACAACGGCAGTTTGTGCTGAGGGGCAGGTTGCTTATGGGCAGCCTGGTTTTACTCCAGGTCTGCACGCCTTCACCATACCCATCTCATTGCCCGGCAATCACTTGTCTTCGACAACCAAGGAGAAAATATGGAGAGGTGAGTTTCTCTATATTTTTACGTTGTTGCACGGGGATGAGCTGGGCAGCGGGAGCACGGATGCTGAAAAAGGGGATAAGGGCAAGCGAAAGAAGCCATTGGTACTCCCGGACTTGGGAGAACTGGTCCGCTTGTTTTTATATTTACATGGGGGTGGTGGCATACAAATTCCCGAATAGGGCTTGGCAGTTAATTCAGTACACTATGACCGTCCAGAAGGCCTATAGTGATTTTGGGGGGTCGGCCTGGCTGGAATATGACAAGATGTTCCGTCGTAGGGCAGCATCTAACCCACACACTCACTGGGACATTATTGAATATAATTTGCATTCCCAAATTATGGCTCCGCACCGCCCTGTACTGGCATCCGCATGGGGAGTGGAGTAGTGATCCCGGGGCCTTAAAGGAAATCTTCTGGGAGGCAAGTATGCTGGGTGTACAATGGGAAGGGGTGTTTTCATTCCCGGTGCAAATACTCTCATTTCTGCTCCAGCTGCGGAGGTGGTCACCCCGCCTCGTCCTGCCATAAGGGGTGCCCCGAATCAGGAAGACAAAGGTTTGCTAATAGGGGCACGAAGCAGGAACGACATGAGGGTGGTGGGTCACACCAACTGGGTGGGGGAGCTGGATCTGGCAGCTACGCCAATAAGGCTTGAAGTTCTCCGCCCTCTTCTGCAGCGTTACCCGAACAGGATCGATGCTGACTATTTGTGGCAGGGGGTTTCAGAGGGTTTTGAGATCCCATACACGGGGTCACGGGTTGACATGATTTCTCAGAACCTTAAGTCTGTACGGGGAATGGAAGGAATAGTGGGGAATAAGATACGTAAGGAGACTGAGGCGGGGAGGGTAGCAGGTCCATATGACTCCCCACCTTTTTCCCCCCTGCGATGCTCCCCACTGGGGATAGTGCCAAAAAAGGTACCTGGGGAGTTCGTTTGATACACCATCTGTTTTACCCCAAGGGCAGTTCTGTTAATGATGGGATTGACCCCGCGCTATGCTCAGTGCAATACACATCGTTTGATGCAGCCGTGTGCACAGTGCGGGCATGTGGCAGGGGGGCACTCAAGGGGAAGTGTGACATAAAGTCAGCTTTCCGCCTCCTGCCGGTATCTCCGAGGGATTTTAACCTGTTGGGGTTCTCATTTAACGGCCAGTTCTTCTATGATAAAGCCATGCCCATGGGCTGCACCATTTCCTGCGCGGCATTCGAGCGTTTCAGCACTATGCTGGAGTGGGCTGTTAAGGCCCGTGCTGGCTTACCTTCCATATCGCACTATCTCGATGATTATCTCTTCTCAGGGTGGGCAGGTACCCGGGACTGCGCCCATTTGATGGGTGTGTTTACTACGGTTGCGGGCAAATTGGGTGTCCCACTGGCCAACAAAAAAACTGAGGGTCCCACGACACACATCTCCTTTTTAGGGATAATCATTGATACAGTGTCCTGCACATCTAGTCTCCCCCCGGACAAACTGGCCACATTGCAGGGACTGCTCACAGACACTCTGGCTGCCAAGAAGGTGACGCTGAGGGCATTGCAAATTAGTCACTTCAATTTTGCATGTAGGGTGGTAGCCCCAGGCTGGGCTTTCTGTGCTCAACTCGGCCGGGCAACTGCAGGGCTGACAGCTCCCCACCATCGCATGAGCATAACTAAGGGGATCAGGGCGGACCTCCTGGTGTGGCTTACATTCCTCCAGAACTACAATGGGATTTTCCTGTGGCAGGAGGTACAACTACTAGAAGCTGACATGCAGGTGGTATCTGACACTGCTGGTGGGATTGGCTTCGGGGTGTTCTTTCAAGGTAGCTGGTGGGCCCAACGCTGACCGCCAGACTGGGTGGCCAGCGACCTTATCAGGAATATAACATTCCTAGAGCTCTTCCCACTCCTGGTGGCATTGGAACTTTGGGGCCATCACTTTGGGGACTGCCACATATGTTTCTGGTCCGATAACCAGGCGGTGGTGCAGGTGATCAACCACCAGTCCAGTAAATCCAGCAGAGTTATGGTCTTGGTCTGCTGGTTTGTGCTGAAGTGCCTCTCCATTAATATGTATTTTTCTGCCAAATACGTGCCCGGTATTCACAATGAAATTGCTGATTCCCTATCTCGTTTTCAGATGGAGCGATTCCGTTCTCTGGCACCCAGTGCCAACATAGACCCAGAGGCAATGCCGGAGGCTTTGTGGAGTCTTGGGAGGGAAGGATAGATGAGGGCATTAGAGCCGCCGTTTCGAACTCAACGTGGCGAGCCTACGTTTCTTCTTTCTAGGAATTCCGTAACTTCCTCTCAACCCACGGGTTGCAGGAGTCTTGGCCCATCCCAACTTGTCAAGTGGAGTTGTTTGCGGTGCACTTGAGTGGCCGTGGTTTGGCGTCTCTCACCATTTGTTGTTGCTTGGCGGCCATTGCCTTTTTCAGTAAGGGGCGAGGGATGGCCGACCTGTGTGTGAACTATCGGCTTCGCAGGGCTGTTGACGGTTGGGCCAGGATGCGGGGGCCCATGTAGGGATACTCGCCAACTGGTTTCAGTGGACACACTGGCCTGCTTGTCAGTGGCGCTGCCCTGCATTTGCTCGTCCCCCTACGAGGGGTCACTTTTCAGGGCTGCCTTTTCAATTGCATTTTTTGGGACATTGTGCATCAGTGAACTGGTGCCCTCATCACAGGCCGATCGTAGGAGTTTGGCCCTGGAGATCAGGGATGTAAATTGTGCCCCTGACGCTATCACCATCATGATTCGGCAATCTAAGACCGACCAAGGGGGGGAGGGGCCAGCAATTGATGCTGCACTGAGCCAGGGCTAGTGTGCCCGGTGGTGGAGATGGGGGAGTACTTGCATGTTCGTCCGCCTTTAGAGGGCCCTCTCTTCATCCATTCTGGTGGGGCACATTTGACAAAATTCCAATTTCAGGCCGTTTTTAAGAATGGGTTGGCGGCACTGGGACTGTTGCCTGCTGATTACAGGTCACACTCTTTTAGGATCGGAGTGGCTTCCCCGGCCGTGGCAGGGGGCCTGGCAACATTGCAGATCATGGCTATAGGCCGATGGCGGTCCGGGGCCTATCGCACCTATGTGAGACCTTTCCCCCCCAAGCAGTCACCCCGACAGGATTATAATACTACTATTGTTTTATGTTATCTGCAGGCGCTGACCAGTTGCCAAGTGTGTGGATCTGCGGGCATAGCATTGTGCGGTGGGTCGAATGCCATGCAGCAAACTCTGACTTTGGTACCCAACTCAGTTGTGGGCTGCACGCCCGCCTCTATTGCTTCGGGCACAGCGGTATGCGCTGGGAGCAGCTGATGCCATCGCTCCACCGCAGGCCCGAACGATTCGGGCCGCCCGCCATCCTGATCATACATCTGGGGGGAAACAATCTCAGATTGTGCAGTGCATGGGAGCTCACGGGCGCAATGAAGGTTGACATTTCCGGACTGGTGGCTCGGTGGCCATGAGCACTCATTTGGTGGTCTGATTTGCTTGCCTGTAGGGTTTGGCGGTACGCCAATGCGCCAGGCAAGATTGAGCATGCCAAACACAAAATCAACAGGGCGTTTATCAGGCGCTTGGGGGGGGCAGGTGGTGCACCACGAAAGGATTGTGAGCCAGCAGGCAGACCTCTTCCTACGCGACGGGGTGCATTATCGGTTCAGACGAACGTGTTCTGGTTGGGGGACTTGCGGGCTGCGATACATTTACATTTTGGGGTACCTGTGTGGGGGAAAGGGGTGGAGTAGCGCTGCCTCCCCCCCTTTTCATGGTGGTTAGTGGGGTAGGAACCATGCTGTGGTAACGCTCCCTATGAGCTGAGGGGTCGCACTTGTACCCATTACCACTTGGGGAGTGGGGAGAGGTCGTAAGTCGGGGCCCCAGCCCAGGTTCAGAATGGCTTGTTTGGGGCTGCTAACCTGCCCTGACCCAGGGGGAGGGTGAATTCGAAGGGTCGATTCACCCGGGCAGGGAGGGTGAGATTTAGCTCAACCCCCCTGGCCTGATTTATGTAGCATGGTTCCTCCCCGCTATTATGCACACAGGTTCTTTACTATGGTAGTATGTTTCATACGTTTAAGCTATGTTGTAATAAAGTTGTGGCCAAGGCCTTTTTACCCCAGAACATGTCTCTGTCTGTTCATGTGTGTGGTGCGGGCACAAAAATACTTTCTTTTATTTGTTTTAAATCTATCACCAGTTAGTTTCATGGAGTGTCCCCTAGTTCTAGTACTGTTTGAGAGGGTAAGTAACCATTTCCTGTTTACACATTCCATACCACTCATGACTTTATAAACTTCTATCATATCCCCTCTCAGGTGTCTCTTCTCCAAGCTGAAGAGCCCTAACCTATCTAGCCTCTCCTCATATGGGAGCCATTCCACACCATAGATTTATATTTTCAGTTTTATTCTCTAACCCTTTCCAAACAATTCTTGACATCATATTTGTTTTTGTTTTGCCACTGCTGCACATTGAGCTGAGGATTTCAGTGTATTGTCCACAATGACTCCACGATCCTTTTCCTGAGCTGTAACCCCTGATTTAGAACCCAGCATTGTGTACATATAGCTTGGATTATTTTTCCCTACGTGCATCACTTTGTACTTGTCAACATTAAATTTCATTTGCCATTATAGATGCCCAGTCAACCAGTCTTGCATGATCCTGCTGCAGTTCCTCACAGTCTGCACAGGTTTTAACTATCTTTAATAACTTTGTGTCATCTGCAAATCTGATCATCTCACTTCTTACTCCCTTTTCCAGATCATTAATTAATGTATTAAATAACACCAGTCCCAGTACAGATCCTTGGGGCACTCCACTATTTACTTCTCTCCAGTGTGAAAACTGACCATTTGTCCTACTCTTTGCTTCCTATCTTTTAACCAGTTACCAATCCACGATAGGACACTGCCTCCTATCCATGACTATTTAATTTCCTCAAGAATCGCTCATGAGGGACATTATTAAATGCCTTCTGTAAATCCAGATACACTATATCAGCTGGCTCACCCTTATCCATCACGCTTATTTACACCCCCAAACAATTCCAGAAGATTAGTGAGACATAAGAATATAAGAAGTGCCATACTGAGTACGACCAATGGTCCATCTAGTCCAGCATCCTGTCTCCGACAGTGGCCAATCACAGTGGCTTGGGAGAAGCACCCAACAGGTCACATTGGGGTATCCATTCCCTGTTGTTTTCCCCCAGCTCCCGTCATGTTCCCTGATCCTGTCTGGCTAATAGCTGCTAATGGACCTATCTTCCAGAAACTTGTCCAAACCTCTTTTAAACTCAGCTATAGTACTGGCCCTTACCACAGCCTCTGGCAGTAGATTCCACATTCCAATTATACGCTGAGTGAAAAAATATTTTCTTTTATTTGTTTTAAACTTGCCACCCATGAGTTTCATGGAGTGTCCCCTAGTTCTAGTACTAGCTGAGAGGGTAAATAACTGTTCCTTGTTTATTAGTTCCACACCACTCATGATTTTATAGACCTCTATAATATCTCCTCTCAGTCGTCTCTTCTCCAAACTGAAGAGCCCCTTCATGCTGAAGACATGACTTCCCTTTGCTAAATCCATGTTGACTCTTCCCCAATATGCTGCATTTATCACTATGCCCAGTAATTCTTAAGGGGGGGCGTGCACCAGGCCCCTATGTCATTTTTGTTTTTCGTTATTGTTTTCATTATTAAAAAATGTCATTTTGTTATTGTTATTAACAACAATGTCAGTTTTGTATCATTGCCGGTATTGGTATTGGTATTGTTTCAAACAAAGATTTTATTTTTGGTATCAGTATCGGCATCGATTCCGATACATAACATAATATATATAATAAAACAGACTAGTCTAAATACCCATATAATTTCTAATCTCTCTGTACACAAGTAATATCTATCTAAATCTAAGGGAGACAGGGGAAGGGAAAAGGAAAACTATCTATTATCTAATAAATTATCTATATAACTGTTCTAATCTAATCTATATGTGTATATATAATATATATATCTAATCTATACTACCTATCTATAATGTACATGGGGGGAAAGGGCAGGGAAAGGGAGAAGGTAAAATGTAGGATATTTATATTTTATTTATTTTTTATAAACATTTATTAGCCGCCCCCTCATGCCCACGGCATAAAACACACTTACAACATAAAACACACAAATAAAATACCCTAAAAAATCCATTTAAAAATACATAACTCCATTCATCAAATTTAAAATATCATTAAAATGTCTTTAAAATATGCCCCCCCCCAACTACCCCACCCTCTCATCCTCCCCTCCGAAGACCTAGGCGAACAGCCAGGTCTTACAGGCTCAACGAAATGCCAACAAACCTGGGGCCAGGCAGGCTTCCTCCGGGAGGGAGTTCCAAAGCCGCGGCCCAGCCACCAAGAACGCCCTCTCCATTGTGGCCCCCCGTTTTACACGGGGGACCTCCAGAAAGGTGCCCCCAGTGGACCGAAGGGATCACTCTGAGGCACAGAGGGCGAGGCAGTCCCCAAGGTATGAGGGGCCCAAACTGTGCAGGGCTTTCTAGACCAACACTAACACCTTGAATCGGGCTCGGTACGCTATAGGCAGCCAGTGTAAAGTACGGAGCACAGGTGTTATGTGCTCCCGCCGCCCCATGCCTGTAAGGAGACAGACCACCACATTCTCCACCAGCTGCAGCCTTCGAACCAGAAACAAGGGAAGCCCCACGTAAAGCGCATTGCAGTAGTCTAGCCTCGAGGTGATGAAGGCATGAATGAGAGTGGCCAGGTCGGGCCTGGAGATGTATGGACACAGCCTCTGTACCGGATACAGCTGGCAGAAGGCAGCCTTAGCCACTATCTCCACCTGCTGATCCAGACGGATATGATGAAGGAAAAGATATTGGTGTTAACACAATGAGGGGGCTACGGGCACTTTTAAACAAGACAAGAAACGCAGCTGATCCTTTGATCAGCCACCTTTCTTTGTGCTCGTTTAAAAGTCTAACCTGCTTTGAAGCCGGGTCTTCCCCGCGTTAGAGCTGCCCGGCGATCCTTCCCCCTCTCATGCAGATCCCCGATGTGCCGGCTTTAAGCCGCACTTTCAGGTCCCCTTTCTAGAGTGCGCACGTACAGAAGGAAGCGCATGTGCACACAGTCTCTGCAACAGGTCTGATGCTCTTCTGAACATCAGACGCGTCATAGAGAGGAAGGCGGGGGGGAGATGTCGGCAATGAATGATCCCGCTTGTGAGCGGGATCATTTAAAAGCGCCCTAGGGAGGATTTTTTGTGTGCAAGCACAACAGTTCTGTAAATACAACCTGACAAGCAGAGCTCTCACAGAACATAAAGAAAAAGGCTGGCCCACCCAATATAAAGTGTTGCAGTGCCCTCCCCCAGAGCCCCACTGATTGGTTGTGGGAGGCAGCAGGCATTGAGCAATCACCGAGTGCCATGAGACTGCTGGGGCCTGTTTGTGCTGCTCATTGACCAGAGATACATCCATCAGATACTGCTGAGCTGCTCGCCCTTCCCAACACAGGCACAGTTCAAGAGTTCAACCCTGCTTAGGGTTCCAAGCTGTCTGCTCCCTCTTCCACTCTCCACATTTTCCCTCCAAAACCCAACTGCCACAGCACTAATAATAATGACAACAATAATGACATTGTCATTTTCCTTATCGTTGTCATTATTCTCAGTTGTCATTTTCGTTATTGCAATAGCGATAACGAAAATGACAATTTTCATTAACGTTGTTGTAATAACGAAAATGACATGCACACCCCTAGATTCTGTTTTTCACAACAGTTTCCACCAGTTTGCCTGGCACCAATATCAGGCTCACTGGTCTGTAGTTTCCAGGATCACCGCTGGAGCCCTTTTAAAATATTGGTGTTGCATTCACTACCCTCCATTCCTCGGGTACAGTGGCAGATTTTTGCAATCAGTTACAAATTACCAATAGTAGGTCTGCAATTTCCTACTCAAGTTCCTTCACAACTCTGGAGGGAATACCATCTGGTCCTGGTGATTTGTTACTATTTAGCTTATCAATTTGCACTAGAATCTCTTCTATAGTCATGTTGATTTGTGGCAGCTATTCCAATTCATCACCTTAAAAAAATAGTTCTGGCATGTGTATCTCCCACAACATCCTCTGAAATGAAGACCGAAGCAAAGGATTCATTCAAATTCTATGCTATGACCTTATCCTCCCTTAGCGCCCCTTTCTGCCCCTGGTCATATAATAGCCCAAATTACTCTCTAGCAGGCTTCTTGCTTCTGATGTACTTGAAAATTTTTTGTAAAGGGATAGAGAATAAAACTGAGAATACCATAATGCAACTATATAAATCTATGGTGCGACCGCACCTTGACTATTGTGTGCAGTTCTGGTTGCCCAACTAAAAAAAAAAAAAAAAAAATTAGAAATAGAAAAGGTACAGAGAAGGGCAACAAAAATGTTAAGGGATTTGGAACAGCTCCCCTATGAAGAGAGGCTGGATAGGTTCGGTTGTGGCTCTTCAGCTTAGAGAAGAGATGACGGAGAGGGGATATGATAGAAGTTTATAAAATCATGAGTGGTGTGGAACACGTGAATAGGGGACTGTTATTTATCCTCTCAACTAGTTCTAGGACTAGGGGACACTCCATGAAACCTAACAGTAGCATAGAGAATCTTTGGGTGAAACTGCAATTGCTACTGTGCCTTATTCCTAAAGCCTTATTCTTAAATTAAAACAGATTTCTGAAATCTGTATTCAATGGCTTCTGTCTGTATAACTCAATTTAAATTAGTTGAGGAGAGACTGCAGTCAAGTTTTGCTTGAACTGCACTTTAGACTTCTGTATTTTGTGTTGTTTTGTTCCCACTGCTTCATATTCATTCTTTGATTCTGAATCTCTTTGGCTACAGTTGGGCAGCAGAGGCAGCCAGGGATTTTTTGCAGGCTCTTGGTAAGATGAGTGCATTAAGGCTTCCTGTCCTCACATACCCTCACAAACTTTCTGTGCCTATCCCAACTGAATATCTTGTGCATACCATGCACAAAAACATTCCTGCAGGATTTCCAATTCTAATGCTATAAAAATACTCTGCGTGGTGACACTTCAAGGGGATGGAAGGCACCAAAGATTCCTGACTCAAGAGCAGAATTGTTTCAGTTTGTTTGGGGTTTTAAAAAATATTTGACTCTGAATGAACATACTAAACCACAGAGCTCTTCAAGGGGGAACTCTTTGTGCTAGGTTAACTTTGTGAGGTTTTTAGAAAATAGTGAACATTATAAATACAAATGTTAAAAACATGACCCATTGAAATATGTGTGTCTCCACATAATTTATGTGGGTCTGACCCTACAAACTGATCCATGTAAGTGAAGCTGTGAGTGTCTGACTTTTTTCACAGAGGCCCTGCAGGAGAGAAGTATCTGCCCATCCCCTTCAGAAGAAATGCAGAATTGGGACCTTCAGGTGCATGTGTATATATGTAATAGATAGTGTATCTTACTACAGCCTACTTCTGATAGCTCATGTTGCTGTTTTTATTACCTAACCCAGAGTAGCATGATGAGGTAGAGTAATCAGTGCTGCATACCCTCCAACATTTGACAGAGAAAAATGAGTACACTTCATGCCACCCTAGTTTCCATAAATTTGCATGTGTTTATGAAAATATATAATAGTCCACTGATTAGCTTTGGGGCTGAGCTGGAAAAAAAGAATGTCCGTATGAGATGCTCTGTATACACGTATGTTTGTATGTACAGTACTGATGGTTCAAGTTACAACTCGGCATATTATAGCGCTTGGCCTGCCACTGCAATGGTGGTCAGCAGGCCCCTTGTCGCCCTCCCTTAGGAAGAAACAAGGACGGGAAGCAGCAAGGTTGCTGCAGCAGGAGCTGAAGCGGGGCTCCTGGACCGGTGGGAAAAGCAGCCGGGTCCCACTCCAGTTGCCCCTGGCAACAGGCTTCCCAGCCAACACAGAAGCATGGTGGGGAAGGCCCTCCCAAGTTGGGGAGGAGCTTCACCACCGGCTGGGCGGGGTGCCAGGAGCTGCAAGCCCCCATCCTCCCTCCCTGAGGCACTGTGGGTTGAATTTCTGGCTGCCTTTGGGGCCAGGAAGAAATTTTTACAAGTGACCCAAATTGGCCATTATGGGGTTTCCGCCTTCCTCACAGTGTCTCCGTATACATTTGGTCCATCAGGCTTGTAGACTGTTACCGGAGGGTGTTTGTTACCATATTGACATTGTCGCATTCTTGCAGGGGTCCAGCACTGTTATGTGACTAAATAGATAAGTAAGTAATAATTGGAGACATCTCCTTAAGAGATGGGGAAGCAACACCTGGTGCAGAAGCAGGCATGGCAAGCGCAGGGGTCACATCCCTGGGAGAAGTTCCTTTCAGAAGGAGGGCAGGGACAAGCACGGTCCTCAATCCTTCGGTACCGTATCCTTACTCCAGTCCAGAAAGGACACTGTCCCCTTCAGTCACAGCCTCTGACCGGTGAGCGAAGGGGAGACATTGGACTGGCACTGGAGGGCACATCCAGGCCAAGTCCAGTTAGTTATGTTATTAATGGTTATACAAGTGGAAAGTGCTGGGCCCGAATTGCTTAAAAGCAATTACCCCACTTAGCCTAATGATAATTTGAATAAAGAGTGCAGCCATTAAAACCCAAATTTGAGTCCTTGTCTCATTCCGAATGCGCCAACAAATCAACATTCTCAAATGTGTGCATTGACTTTGGCTCTAAAGTTTTAAAGACACTCAGGATTCCAGGTAGAAGGAGGGATGGTTCCTTCCAGCATGATGAAGAATAATCTCTCACAAACACACTCACAGAACTTCTACCATTTTTTTTTTTAGTTTTCATCTTGATCCCAGGCAGAGTCAGCCTTAGAATTTGTGGGGGCCAGAGCAAAGATAAAATATGGGGGCCCTGGTGTCCCCTCCTCCTTTCCTGTGGCTCCACCCGCTTGGGTGCATCCTCTGCAGTACCCTATAGGTGGTTGTGTTTGGGGCCTTGCTAGGAGGAAATGGGACCCCCAAGCCCTGCCCTGGTGAAAATGGCAGTCATGGTTCCCCAGAAGTCGAGAAAAGAGTGAGACCTGGAGCTGTTTCTCCAGGGCACCCTGTGGTAAGGCCACACAGCTCACTCCTGCCTAGTGTTATCTTTCTTTGTTGTTTGATTGTGCTTATCCCAAGCTTATTAAAGTGAGAAAGGTACCCCACCCCACCAGCAATAAATAATCATAATATGCTGGGCTGTTAACCTAGAAAAGGCCAGCTCTTTCTTGGGTGGAGTTGTTAATGACCTGCTTTGTTTGTTAAACCCATTACAAACCTTATACTGTTGGGAGCCCAGTACAAGACAGCAAAATCCATTACTGTACCAGCCAAAAAGATCCTAGTGGAAGGGTATGCAGGTACCCTCCAGCAGCTCAGCTCCCTAGAGCAGCACCTGCCATGAGGATATGCCCCCATGGATAGGGGACTGATCTGCAGCACAGATCCACGGTCTGGACCTTCCTCTTCCTGAGTGCACCCCTTAAGCACCCTTGCTCCCAATTTCTGTGTAGCCCTCAGAATTGGTACTAATTTTCAAAGTGACCCTGGGGAGGGAAAAGGTTCCCCAGTCCTGCTGTACACCATAATGCAGGGGGCAGTTTTAGAGGAGACTGGACTTGCATTTAAAAGCCAGACCCATGTTCTGATCAGATGGGCTCAGAATACAAACCCCTACTCTTTATACAGTTGAAGTCCCACCGGGTGAAATTAAACCTTGTTTACCCGACTCCACGGTATAAACAGACATAGTACTGATTCAAGGTTTACCTATTTAGATGATTAATGTGTCTGGCTTATAATAATCACAAATGTTTCCATGGCCACATAATGAGTCATCCCACCCAGTAGAACCTCCCTGTAGGGAGTATTTCAAGGGTTTACTTAAGAGGGAGTCTCTGTGACTTATGGCCCTAGGCAGAGCCTAATTCCTTTGTTCTGGGAAGCAGCTGACTGAAGGGGCTTGTGACATACATTTAGGGGGGTACAAGCCTCCTAAAAGGTAGAACAGTGAGGATCATCACACCATACAAATTGTAGACAGTGGGAGCCAGATCAAACCCATAGTTGCACTAAAATTATTCACCACAGAATTTGTCATGCTGAAGGAGATAGCTGAGCCCACCATCCTACTCTGCATGGGCTGTGCAGGGCTATTATGTTAAAAAGTGCTGCGTCTGACTGACTGCCAGCAGCTGATGTAACTCTGAATAGTACACACAGGAAGCAAATCTATTGCCATTTTATATAATCACGTGTCTGGCCTTAACTATTTTTTTCCAGTGAATTAAGCCCTGAAATGGATCTCATCTATAGTATTTTATTCACTGGAGAAATTTCCTCCAATGAGCTGCATGACAAATATTGATGCCAAAAGTACTTGTTTCCAATATCAGCAGTGCAATGACTTCAAGTGTGCATATTTTAGGGATTCTATCACTCAACACTAATATCTCAGTTATAGACAAGAAGGGTGATTTCAGACGTTACGTTAACACGGTGAACCACGGTGAATACCCACCTGTGGTCACCGTGTCCCGTACGTCTGGTCGCGGCGCGCCAGATGTTGGCCACGGTCAATCCCCACATGGGGTTCGTTTGAACCACGCTTCCCGGGCTAGCCTGGGGAAGGTCCCGGGAAGCGTGGTCAGACGGACCCCGGGCCGTGGCCAAGGAAAAGTAACGTCTGGCCACGTGCCACGGCCCGGGATCCCCGGCGGGATCCCGGGCCGTGGCACGATCGGCTGGACGCGGCGGCCGCATTGGCCCCGCCGCCCGCCCGTCTCCTCGGAGGGCGGGCGGCGGGATGCGTGGAGGGGGCGGGGCCGCGCGGCCGCACGTTGCACCGCGCGACCCCGGCCCCTCCCACTTTCCCCGCCGGGATCCCCCCGGCACGTCTGTTGTGCCGTTACAGGGTGACCCCGGCGGGGAATGAAGCCGTTGGTGCCGGTATGGGGCCAACGGCCGCCGTATCGTCTGAAAATACCCGAAGTGTCAATTTGCTCCAAACAAAGGAAAAATATCTATAGACAAAACACAACTGGCAGTGCATTGATGGAATTTGTGGCGTGAACAAGGTGTTTAAAAGCAAGAAAACAGGGTAATAGTTTAGAAGTGCCAGGATTATATGTGCAGTAATTTGAAGGAATGGGTGCTTCCGGATGTGTGTGTGTGCACTGAGAGAAAGGAATGTAATCTATTTCTTAATAGGATCCCTCCTTTCTCGTGTATTATCATTGTTGATGAGAGTCCTGACTTCTCCTCAGAAAGCCACTCATTTTTTCCCATCTTGTGCAGTTATTTTGCATATTTTCTAGGGATGGATTTTAGTATTTACTTCTGTTTGGTATTTACTTCTGTTTCATTTTTGTTTACTTTAGTATTCTGTTCCGTTTCTGTTTCATTTTCCATTGAAGTCAATGGGAACCCTTTCCCAAAGAAGTCAATGGAAAAAGAACCATGGGGTTTCTAAAACTAGTAAAGTGTCTACTAAAGTCAAATGTAGTATACTTGTATGGGGTTTGGGGGGGGGAGGGATGCCAGGGGCTGGGGGCTTTTAGTGAGTGGGGAGTGCTTTGGAGGTGGCTGTGGGCTCAGGGGGTGCTTTGTGGCTTTGGGCTGGGATGCTGTGGGGTTAAAAGAGACTGGTTGCACCTTGGTGAAGGGCAAGGGTTAAAGGGGGACTGGCACTGGGGGTTGGAGGTGGCACTGGATTTGGGGGAGGAATGCCAGGGGCTGGGGACTTTTTGTGTGGATGGTGGTGGTTTGCTTCTGCATGGCAATTGGCTCTCTAACCCCCTCTGCCTGCCTCCCCACCCCTCAGCTGCCTCGTCCCACAACTAAATACTAAAGTACCTACATTAGTGCACTTTAGTATTACTACTAAATTAGTATTCCCATTTGCCGTGAATTAGATCAGGGTTGTCCAACCCTGCTAATTCTTTTAGATCTGTTGGTTGTTTTTGATACCATTGGCTATGAGATGTTGGTGACTCGCTTGCGGGACCGAGCTGGGGTGGGTGGGATGGTTCTTGAATGGTTCCGCTCTTTCCTTTCCTTTCCACTTCACATGTGGTGTACCACAAGGTTCCTGTCAGGGCTCTCCATGGACACGGGGGAAGGGAATGGGGTATTCCCACTGCCGGCACCCTGTGGCGCCGACAGGGGGGTTCACCACCAGGATGATTACCTCCTCCGAGTCCCACGCCACCTCTGGCTCCTGCCGCTCCAGCGAAGGATGCAGGCGGAGTGGCTGAACAGCTGATGCCCTGCACTAGCAGGAGAGAACGTCGGTGCAGCAGCACGGCTCTCCCGGCCCTGCCCCCACACTCACTGCAATCATCAGGGGACACGTTGCAGCTGATGGCCCCACCCAGGCGTTCAGAGTGCCTGTGGGGGCGTGCTCCAGCCATATAAGATAGGGCTGGTGCTGGGAGCATTGCCGGTGATCAGAGCTTGTTCCCTGTGAGACTGGCCCCCCTGTGACTTTGAAAGTGTGAGTTGGGAGCGTGGTAGTGTGTGTGTGTGTGTGTGTGTGTGTGTGTGTGTTGGTGTGTTGGTGTTGCGTGGAAAATGACTGTGTGGTGACTCTGTGTGTGTGTGTGTTTTCCAAAACTCCCTACCTCTCCTGGGACTCCCTCCTGAATGCTAGCCCTGCCCTGTCCTGTCCACCTTTTCCTTGGGACCCTACCCTGCTATTCCCCACACCCCACAACATCTCTGCCCCCTACGGTGTGCAAGAGTGCGTGCTTGGGTGTACTGCGAGTGAAGGGCCTTGTCCTGTAACCGCTTCCCTGTGATGAGCTTTGACTGGGCAACAGTCCATTAGCCACTATAAGACCCTGAGGGAATCCTAAGCTACTACCCCCACGTGTGTGCCTGGTACGAGTGTGTGAGCAGATGGAAAGTTCTCGTCTGGTTCCCCGATCCTTTCCGTTGGGCTTCACAGTTCCATTCTGTCCCCTCTCCTGTTCAACGTGTGTATACAGTCACTCTGTGAGGTCATAAGATGGTATGCAGTACAGTGTCATCAATATGCTGATGACACCCAACTCTACCTCTCTTTTTCATCCAACGCAGACCCGGCAGTCTTGGTGCTTACCCGGTGTTTGGCAGCTGTAAGGGATTGGATGAGGGCGAGTCAACTGAAGTTAAATCCAGATAAGACGGAGGTGATGATGGTGGGTAAGGCAGTGTATGTGGCGGCTCCTGTCATTGATGAGATTCGCCCTCTGCTGGTTCCCCAGGTTCGCAGTCTGGGCATGCTCCTCAACCCGCAGCTCCACATGGATCTGCAGGTGGGGGCGGTGGCGAGGACCACATTCCGCCAAATATATCTGATTTGACTGCTGTGGACATATGTCTCAGACTCCGACCAGCCACCATCATCCATGCTTTCATCACCTAAAGACTGGATTACTGCAACACACTCTATGTGGAGCTACCCTTTATGACAGTTTGGAGACTGCAGCTAGTGCAGAATGAGACAGCCCATCTCCTTATGGGGTTGGGTCACCATGAGCACATTACACCAGTCCTCCAGGCTCTGCACTGGCTGCCTATAGTCTTCCGGGCCCAATTCATGTGTTGGTGTTGAACTATAAAGCCCTACACGGTCTCAGCTCAACTTACCTGCAGGATCACCTCACACCCATGCTCTGGAGCAACCACTGTGGTCTGCTGGGAGTGCCCTTCTCAAGGTCCCTTGTGTGGCCCAGGGGGCCACTATGGAGAGGGTGTTTTCAGTGGCCACACCTAGACTGTGGGACTCCCTCCCAGAGGAGGCCTGGATGGCCCCGGACCTCCCTTCCTTCTGATGTATGAGTAAGACCTGGCTGTTTCACCAGGCATTTTGTGGGGGAGATGGGGTGTAGGGTGAGGGCTGTGGGTTAGGGAGGGGGGATTTATTGTTTTACTGCCTTCTCTTTTAATGTGTTGTTTTTAATTTTGTATGTTTTTACTTATTTTATTATGTAAGCCACCCCAGGCTGCCTGGAGCAGGAAGGGCAGGGTAAAAAAACTGTTTAATAAATATTAAATAAACAATATCCTTATATGTTCTTTTTGCAGCTCTAGACCAGACATCCATGGGGAGACTCCCCATAAGCAAGAATTTTGTCATGGGGGCTGCCACACACACAAGTGTAAATGTTTGTATGCATATTTTATTACCCTTTAAGTGTGGATAAGGTGAGGTGTTGCTGAAAAACAGCTGGGAGCAAGATTTTATTTTATTTATTTTATTTATTTTGTTTATTTATTTAATCAGATTTATATACTGCCCTTCCCATTATGGCTTAGGGCAGCTTTCAATCAATAAAACATCTTTTAAAATCCCCTTAACTCTCCCACAACCCTTCCCTAACCCCATTCAATCTGACCCAACCCTATCCCTGCCTGCCAAACACCTAACTAAACAGAAAGGTCTTACCTCATTTCTGGCAAATGAGCTTGCTCGGGCTTAGACAAACCCCCAAGGGGAGGGAACATTTTTGTTTTCATTTTCATTGCACTTATGTTTTAATTTTTTTCTGTTTCACTTTTCATTTCATTTTTATTTTACATTTAAAATTTCAGTTTCCATTCATTTCAATGGGCATTCACTTCTATGGCTTTGATAGGGAATGGGAGAATGCAGTGCAATGTAATACTCACCATGGGGCAGCAGAGGAGCACTATAAGGGAGGGGAAAGGGCTGCTCTGGTCTTCTGTCCACCCACTGCTTGCTACATTCATTGTCTATCTCTCTTCTGCCCACCAGTCACTCCTCTAATGGATGGGAGTCACTTAGGGTGTTTTCAGACATGATGCTAACCACACTTTAACCACACTTGTACATTTTTAATGCATGTTGCAGGGTGCTGTATTGGTGCCCTATGCACCCCTCAACATCCATAAAAAATGTTCAAGTGTGGTTAAAGTGTGGTTAGCAACATGTCTGAAAACACCCTTAAAAAGATTTAGTAGGATTATACAGAGACAGGAGATTTAAACGATTTGGTAATTGAGGACTAGTTCTTCAAAATGTTCTGAAGAACCAGACACTAGCAGCAGACAAGCAGATGCAGCCAGCCAGACTCCTCCAATATGGCTTTCACATTGCCTTCTCCCCAGTGTCCCTAGTTTGCTACTCCAAGTTCTGGCATCACCAAATGAAGCCCTATCACAGGAATTCACTGTGTGTGTCAAGTGCTGCATTATGTCTTAGCAATCCAAAGTGGCCAGGAGAGATACCAATTATGCTCTCTCCATTCAGTCCCTTCCCTCCACCCCCTAGCTTGAATTGATACACTTTGTTTGGCCTGACACAGCCTCACAAAGCACTGTCATAGGAATTCTCTGTGTGTCAAGTGCTGCGTGATATCTAAGTAATCCCAATTGGCCAGCAGAAATGCCAATCATGCTCTCCCCATTCCCTCCCTTCTCCCTCCCTCCTGGCTTGAATTGATACACCATTTGTTTTGCCTGACACAGTCTTACTGCAGGTACTGTCAGGGAAAACACAAAACTTAAATGAAAGTGCATTGGTTTTTTTATTCTGTTTATGTTTTCTGTTTACCTTAAACAAAATTACAAAATTTTGTTTTGAGTTAAACAGAAACCATAAACGAAATGCACACCCCTTAAAGGGAGTTACATAATCATGTGGCAGCCACCGAGAACACCGCTCTGCTTGCCCCTGCTGTAGAAACTTCACAGGCAGATGGTACCTGCAAGAAGGTGCTCCCAGCTAATCTTGGAGGCTGCGAGGGGAAATGAGGGAAGAAACGGTCTTTCAGATACCTGGGGCCCAGATACCTATAAAACCCATTTAGGGTTTTATAGGCCAAACCCAACACTTTTAATTGTGCCCAGAAACTATTGGTAGCCAGTGCAGACTCTGGAGTACTGGTGTAATATGGTTATTATTATTATTATTAACAAACATTTATATAGCGCCAGCAGTGTACCTGGCACTTTACAAAGTAATAAAATAGACACGGTCCCTGCCCCTAGGGCTTACAATCTGAGAGACAGGAGCTGGGGGAGAGACTTAGGAAGGGGAACAGAGGGAGAGACAAGGGGTCTAACATTCATGAAGATGCGAGGTCTCAAGTGCACGTACTTGGCTTGGTTATGATGAGAATGACAGCAGGCAGGTCCATGTTGCAAGGATAAGGGCTGTCTCTTATACACATCTAGATGTGTATAAGAGACAGGAAGTGCACGGGCTGGAGTATGGAGGGCGATAAGTGCAGAGAGGCAGGGGAGAGCAAGCTTGTAAAGAGCTTTATAGGTGAAGACTAGGAGCTTGTGCAGGATTCGTTCAGGAAGGGGAAGCCGGAGGAGCAAAGTGCACGGGCTGTAGTATGGAGGGCGATAAGTGCAGAGAGGTAGGGGGGAGCAAGGTTGTGAAGAGCTTTATAGGTGAAGAGTGACCTGCCCCCGACAGAAGATGGGTCACCATGTTCTGCACCAACTTCAGCATTTGAACAGTCATCAATAGCAGTCCCACGTAGAGCACATTACAATAGTCTGCACTCGAAGTTATAAAGGAATGAACAACAGTGGCCAAATCTGAATCTGATGGAAAGGGTTGCAGCCTTCTCACCAGAAGTAATTGGTGAAAAGCTCTCCTGGCCACTGCTGCAACCTGGCAATCCAGGTGCAGCAATGAATCCAAGAGCACCCCACAGCTGCAAACCTGAGTGACCAAAGGAGGCTGGAACCCATCAATAACAGAAGTCCCTATATCTCCCAGGTCACAAGGCCAGCCAACCATGATCACTTCGGCCTTGTCTTCAATCAACTCATTTGCATCTAGTCTCAATTGCAGCCAGGCACTGGGTAAGTACTGAGACTGCAGGGCCTGGGCCAGATGAAAAGGAGAGAGAGAGTTGGGCACCATCAGCATATTGATAGCGCCTGACTCCAAATCCTCATACAACCTCGCTCAGGAACCTCAGATACATATTGAACAAGAGTGGGGACAAGATGGAAACCTGCAGAACCCCACAAGGGAGCTTCAGAGGGGATGAAGAGTTACTGCCCATCGGCACCCTCTGGGTTCTCCCAGTCAGGAATGAGTGGAATCACCCAAGGGCAGGCCTGAAAACCCCTGTCAGGTCACACAACTATGCCAACAATACCCCATGATCAACTGTATCAAAGGCCACCAAAAGATCTAACAGAATTAACAGGGTACAATTGCCCTTGTCGATTGCCAAGTGAAGGTCATCATCAACCAAAGCCACAAGCGTAGTCTCAGTGCCATACCCAGGACGAAATCCTGACTGACATGGGTCTAGGAATCCTGAAGCTGTGAGGCAGCCACCTGTTCAATAAACTTTCCTTAAAAGGGAAGATTAGAGATGGGGTGATAACTGGCAGGGGAGTCAACATCAAGAGATTTTTTTCAATAGGGGTCAGATGGCCACAGTTTTAAGGTCATCAGGCACCCTGCCCTCCCAGAGGGAGGCATTTACATGGGGCTGCCCAAGAAGCTGGTCCGGAGGCTGCAGCTGGTGCAGAATGCCGCGGCTCATCTCCTTACTGAGGCGGGCCGCAGGGAGCACATGACACCTGTGCTCCGGACTCTGCACTGACTGCCTATAAAGCACTGGGCCAGGTTCAAGATGCTGGTTCTGAACTTCAAAGCCCTTCACAGTCTGGGCCCTGCCTATCTGTGGGATCGCCTCACTCCCCATGTGCCCGTGCGACCCCAAGATCGTCTGTGGGGACCTTTTTGGAGGTTCCCTGGGTGAGACGGGTGGCCACTGATGTGAGAACTTTTTCGGTGGCCGCCCCTGTGCTGTGGAATTCACTCCCAGAGGAGGCTTGGTTGGCCCCCCTCCTCCTGTCATTTCGATGTTTGTGTAAGACCTGGCTGTTCCGCCAGGCCTTTGGCGAGGGTGTGTGTGTAGGGTGGGGGAGGTGGGGTTTGGGAGGGAGGGTGAGTTTTTATGATTTGTTTTAAAATTTGTAGGTTTATTTTTTTAAAAATTATTGTTGAATTTTGTGTGTGTGTGTTGTTCACCGCCACGAGCTGCCTTTGGGCAGGAGGGGCGGGATATAAGTTTCAAATAAATAAAAATAAATTAAAAAATAAAATTTACAACCCCAGCCAGCAACAGCCCCAAAGTCTCACAGCTAGTTTTCACCAGCCAAGACAGGGTCTAATTCATAACTGATTGTCTGCACCAGTCCAAGCACACCCTCTGTATTGGTGGGCAAGTTTAATTGAAGCTGATCCAAGCAAACTTGGCAAGACCGAGTCTCCCCAACCCTAAACTCTGACTCTGCACCCAAACTAGTAGTTCTCAAGTCAAGCCAAATATGAGTGGCTTTATCTGCAAAGTAGGCAGCAAACTCATCACAGTGGGCAACTAATGACTCTAACTCCAGGTGGGAACAGTCAGGATTTAGCAGGCTATTCACCACTCAGAAGAGCTGTGCTGGACAGCACTTTGCAGGCGCTATGATGGCATCAAAGACGGCTTTTTTTCCTGCCACTGCCCCAGCATAGTCCTTCAAAAAAGGTCTGTGCCACAGTCGGTCGGTTTTGGCATGGGTTGAGTGCCAAAAAGCAAAAAACAAGGGGAGAAAGTGGCCACAAAGGGAAACCAAACCCTTTGGGGGGGGGGGGGGCACTGTAACTATGAAAGACTACTCAAAATATACAATGTATTTCAGATCCTTGTACCCCTGATGACGCATTGGGTTAGGGTTGAATGTACTGTACACTGCATATTGCATTTCTAGTTTTATATTATATTGTCATTTTTGGTATTTTTAACATTTATTGTTGCTACATTGTATGTTTTGAGTAAAGTCTTTCGTAGTTAGACTTTCGTAGTTAGACTTTCGTAGTTAGAAGGGTAGTTAGCCCCTGCCCTTCTTTTGGGATGAGTTGAGTGCCACCTGCGCTCTAACCATCTGCCCTCCTGCTTTCGTAGCCACAGGTCCTCTGTATACCAAGGAGACCTGCACTGCTGCAGTGGAGGAAGCAGATGCCTGGGTGCCACTGTGTCAATGGTCCAAGTCAACATACCATACCACAGATCATGCAGGCCATCGACAAATGGCCTGTCCAGGTCAATGGGTAAATCCCCCAGAGAGTTCTGGAATCCTATTGGATCTTATAGTCTCTGGGAGCAGATCAACCTAACTGGTCCACCACACCGATAGGGGCAAAGGAGGGGGGCAAAGGAGGGGGCAGGGATGAAACCCCCAATAATCAGAACCCCTATTTCCAGGCTGGTGCAAAACATTAAATCCAATGTGTGTACAAGCTCGTGTGTCAGGCCGGATATTACTTGGGTTGTCATGGCGGCCATGAAATCCTGCTCTGCCCCTGAAAGACTAGCCTCAACGTGTATGTTGAAATCACCTCTGAGACCAGCCAGAGCAGTCAGGGAGTCTGTGTGCAGAGGGTGGTTGGTACACAAGCAGAATCCCTAATCTACCTAGGACCTCAAACAAGATGAACACACTCCATGATGGGTAAGTCAGACACTGGATACCTTTGAAAGACCAGATTGTTTTTACAGACCATCGTCACTCCACTCTCCTGGCCCCCAATCCTAGACTGACACTGCATCAAGTACCCGGCCAGCACCATCTGAGTCAACACAGGCCCAGAAGCCTCGCATTAAGTAGCATCATTGTCAGATCAGAGACTCCACTGACCTCAACCCCCAAATATCCTGAGACAAGGGGAGAGGAGGACAGGGGAACAGAAACCAAGTGACTGCCCCTATACTGATCCCTGCCCTCCCTTGACTTTTCCTCCACCCCATCATGCCTCCCCATGCCCAACCCAATCCATTCAGTTTGGCTCCACTGACCTCAACCCCCAAATATCCTGAGACGAGGAGAGAGGAGGACAGGGGAACAGACACCAAGTGACTGCCCCTGTACTGATCCCTGTCCTCCTTTGACTTTTCCTCCCCCAACCACCATCATGCCTCCCCATCCATGCCCAACACAACCCCAATCAGCAGCTGCCCCAGCAACTCCCTCTTCCAAGGAGGCCCCCCTTCTTCCGACTCCACAAGAAGCCAGTGAGCATGCCCCGAACCTGACATCCTATTGACAAATTGGCCAGGAAAACCACATGGCCTTGCCCCCTCCCTTCACTGGGGGCTGTGGCACTGCCTTCCACCCCCAAAACCCCATGCCCATATCCCCCCTCACCAGGCAGACATGGCACAACCCTTCTCCTCCCACCTTGACTGTACCCCCCTTCTCACCAGGGGGTCATGGCACATACACACCCATGTTCCCAAATGCACAGATACAAAATAAGAAATAACTGGCTAAACACTGTTCTTACATAAAAGGATCTTGGAGCTACCACAAATCTGGGAGCTACCACAAATTGAACATGAGGCAGCTATGAGACAACAAAAAACGGTAAATGCCATTCTGAGATACTGTACAGTAATGGAAGTATAGCATGGAAGACACAAGGCAGAAAGTTTCCCCTTTATTTGGCATTGGACGGGGTTCCGTTGTACAGCATGGGGCACCATGCTTCAAAAAAGATGCATGCCAACAGAAGATGTTTCAGAACCATGAATAAAGGACTTAGATAGCAAGACTAAACTTCCCAAACTTGGGTTAGAACTCAAATGAGGTCATGGCGGGGTCATGAAGGGGGATCACATTCCCATTGATATTTTATATACTTAGCATGTCTTTGGTGCTGTCTGGGATCATGGAATAATATTAAGACTCAAAATGGGGTTTTTCAGGAAAAGTTTTGAAAATCATTGACCTATGATGAGAACAAGCTGAAAGACCTGGGAGTTCTTAGGCCCTTTTCACATGGGCTGTGGTGGATGGGGGGGATGAGTGGGCAGTGTGGCAAGTGGGCAGTGCATAGGGGTGCATTCCGGACCCCCACCCACCTCCACTCATCTCCACGCATGGAGCATCAGGCATTGGCACCCATTGCTCCATGCGTGGGTGATGGGTGGTGGTAGATGGAGCGCAGGAGTGGGCACGCACACACACACACACACACACACACACTACCCATGGTGTTCCCACGGGCACCCACCCATTCCCCCACCCGCCGTGGCGTTCACACGGACAACCCCCCACTCACATGTGTGCGAATGGGGGGTGCCCATGTGAAAAGGACCTTGGTCTGAAGAAGACTGAGGGAGGGCTACTGAGGATAGGACAAGAAGTTAGCTTTACTATTAGGAAAATTTTCTGAATACATATCTGCCAGAGACAGTTTAGGTTTAATTAATCATCCCTCAGTACACAAGGATGTATTGTGTACTGCTCCTTCCAGACCTGCTATTCTGTGATTCTCTATCTAAACTTTTAAATTTTGATAAAAATTGGATATTTTAAATGTTACTTTTCCTGTATCCCCACTACTTGCTCTGTCCCATCCTGCGGTGTCATATGTTTATTGTGCTATTTTTTGGCAAGAAAAAAATATGTTTTAATAAAATATCAATTAAATTAAATAAATGTGAAGATCTGAGAGGAGAAAGGAAACCCTGGCTGCCGGGGGCCACTGCAGCACAAAACATTTATTGTGGCTCTTTCCCTCTCAGACTCTTTTCTTCTGTAAATGTAGCAAAAACACAGTTAGATATGGCCCTGTGTACATTCCCGCTGTGACTATGAGATTAGTCCCCACTTGGTGAAAGAGCTGTTTCTCTTTGTGTTATTTGAGTTCCATGAGGAAGTACTCACTGTCTCTAAACTTTGCCGACATACCAGTAAATGCTGGCATCAATGTGAAATTCAATATGAAACCTGATTTATAGGCAGGCTTTGCAACTCTCACTGACATTCAACAGGGACAACTCCTATGAGTAAGCTCTAGTCTGTATGAGTAAAGGTTGCAAAATCTCTCTTGAGCGAACACCCACTTTCTTTTTAATTGAATATTCCAGACCTATTTATCTTTTCACATTACAGGGATACTTTTCAAAGACCCTAATACATTACTAAAATCTCCTTCTGAAATACAATATTCATCGGTAGTAACTTAAATTTACTTGATATGTTTAGCATAGTAAACTTTTTTTCTTACAATATATCTGGATAAATGCTTTAAATATGACTGCAATAAAGAGAGTACAATAAAGTGACAGGTCAACAGTAATAATATTTTTTAAAATGAATCCCCTATGTTGTGTCTAATAACATCTTTGATAAGTGAAAGTGGATCTTTATAAGCTAATTTACTTGTAACTACTTATGGTGATTGATGGTTTTATATTTCATTCTAATTGGACAATGAAAGAATACTCATCAGCTGCCCTTATTTTCCCTAGCCATTTTCTAGTCAGTTTCATGTCCAGGTTCTTATTCGTTGGTACAGTGCTGCTGCAATATTAGAATGTTAAGTACTGCAGATGAATATTCATTTGGGATCATTTAGTTGATATTAAAAATTGTTCCTACTGGATTTTCAAAAATAAGTATCGTGGATGCCTTTCTATTGGATTTTGTAGTTCTCTACAATTTTAATATTGGAACATTTTGGGTGAATTTTGTGCCTGATTTTACAGTCCATACTGGGATTTTAGTCTGTAACCGATCTATATCATCCACATAATAATGTTTCTTTTAAAATGGCAGGTACTAAAAACCTGTTAAATGGATAAAGCTATTTTAAAAGCAAATGTGTGGAACATTTTGACACTATTGTTCTGTGCAGTGCATTTGGATTTGAACACAAATTAATTCATCTTTTTCCTGTTCCCAGGGCAGCGCAAACTTATTCTTGGGAACTTCAGAAGAACAAAAGACAACCCATATTGTTCTAACATTTTGTAAAAATGAATAGAAGAAAAAAGCAAGACTTCCAAGCAGGCCACACCTGCAATAAATCAACCACTACATCAAGTGACAGATTTTGAAGACTTATTGTGTGATATAAACAGCAAATTTGAACATGAAGTCCTGCTCTTGGGAAGAAATTTTACAACACTGTTGCAAGGGTCATATCATTACAATGAGATCAACTGCTACGAATAAAAGATGATGCCCTGGAGAACCAAACTGATGGAAAAAATATAAGCTTGCTGGGTCTGCTAACAGCAGCCAAAGCAGAGGAATCATTTGACATTTGGAAAAATGGATCCCAAAGGAGTCAAATCTAGCTGTCTGCCAAGAAAAGTTTGTCACTGATCCTGAAGTCCTCACTCAAGTAAAATTCCCATTGACTTCAAAACTGGGCTTGCAATGAGAAACCAAACATTTGATGTAACTAGGGCCATTATTTTTCAAGTTACCAAGCACTATATTTCCACATGTGCCATTAAGAGGAAGACAGACAAGAACATTTTTCTTCCCAGGGCACCTACACCAAACATTCCTCCCTGCATTTGCTGTAATAATTGCTCACTGACAGAATAGAAGCAATAGCCCTCTTCCATGCAAAATATGTATGGTAGCAAGATATAGCTATTGTGAGATAAATAGTCAGTCACAAAATACTGGAGGAAGTACTAGAGATTTCAAAATGAACAAGCTACAGGAAAGGATTCCAAAGACTGAGAGCCAGCATAGCCTAGTGGGTAAGGTGTTAGCTGAAGATAAAGCTTAGAATCCTGTCTTAGGCCATTTTTAGATGAGTGCCACGTGCTCATGCCTAAAAATCAAGCACCTCTGAAAAAGAGCATGGTCAGGGTTTAGACGTGAGGAGATGCGCCTTATAGTGCTCACACCTTTTTAAAAAGGCGCCAATTAAAGACCTCGATTATCGAGGTCTTTAACTGGCACCTTTTAAAAAGTGCATGAGCACTAGAAGGTGCATCCCCACACGTCTAAACCCTGCACGTGCTCTTTTTCACAGGCACCTGATTTTTAGGCGCGAGCATATGGCACTCGTCAAAAAATGACCTTAGCTACAAACTCACTGAGTGGCCTTGGGCAAATCACTATGGGTGTTTTCAGAGGAGATACTTCCCAGTAAGGCCACCCAGGAGCCATGGATCCAACCACCTGTCTGAACATGGAGTGGCCAGATGTGCACTCCCATGAGCTACAGAGCACCCACTCATGGCCATGCACAGAGCATTGCTAGGAAATCAGGAGTGTTCCATGTGGGGCAAGTCAAATGGATGCATGACAATAGGCAGCCACAGAATCCTCACCCACAGGAATGCCAGCAGACAGGTCCACCTCTCATAGGCACTGGGGGTGGGAAGCAATCTTTGCAAGTCACAAGCCCTGGCCGGGTGACATGTCACTTGCAAAGGGCAGCCTGGCATGCTTCCCCCTCCTCCATGGTCCCTGGCAGGAGGAGTACATGGTGGCAGTCTCCATGACCGCGGTAGCCTCGTTGGGAGCTGCCTGTTGGAATCACTCCTCACACGCTCCACCTGCATGGGTGCTGTGGCCACGGCTCCCCGCCCCCCTTGTCTTCCTCATTTGAAAGCATCCTATCTCTCAGTCTCAAATCCCAATGATCTACCTCACAGAATTGTTGCAGGTTGAACTAGATAAGAATTCTAAAGCACTTTGAACACTGAACATGCTATGTAAATGATTAATAATAATTTTATTTACTTATTTCAATGTAATTTTAGCCCACAACCTTTTGCTTACAGCAGCTCGGGGCAGCTCACAGTACAATAAAACATCAAATACAATATATTTGTATTGTATCAAATTATACAATATAAAACATAAGAATATGAAATATAAATAAATATAAATAAGATAAAAATACTCAAATTCAACAATATAAAACATTAAAAACATTAGTAGGGCTAAAATTCCCCCTCCCCCTTCCCAATCCCACCACCCATCACTCGTCTCCCTCACCAAAAGCCTGGTGGAACAGCCAGGTCCTACACTATCATCAGAAAGAGGGAAGGTCTGGGGCCAAGTGAACCTCCATTGGGAAGGAGTTCCAAAGCCTCGGTGCAGCCACCAAGAATGCACTCCCCATAGTGGCCACCTGAAAAACTTGGGGGGGCCTTGAGATGGGTGCTCCCAGCCGACCACAGGGGCCAATCTAAGGCCCAGGAAGTGAGGTGGTCTACACTGTGTATGACTTTATAGGTCAAAACCAACACCTTGAATCGGCCCCAGAAGACTATAGGCAGCTAGTGCAAGGAACAGACAATCTGTAAGGAGACAGGCCGCCACATTCTGCACCAGATGTAGTCTCCAAACCAACATAAAGGGTAGCTCCCTGTAGAGTGCATTGCAGTAGTCCAGTCTTTAAGTGATGAAAGCATGGATGACTGTGGCCAGGTCGGCATCTGAGGTCGGCACCCAACTCTAACTCTCAGTTTTAGCTGACCTGGGTACGGCAGTCTCGATGCTTACATGGTGTCTGGTGGCTGTGGAGGACTGGATGAGGGTGAGCCATCTGAAGTTGAATCCCAACAAGATGGAGGTGATGCTGGGGGGAGGGGCTGAGGGACTGGTGGCTCCTATCATCATTGAGGTTCACCCCTCACTGGTCCCTCAGGTTCAGAGTCTGGAGGTGTTCCTTGATTTGCAGCTCCATCTGGATGTCCAGTGGCAACTGGAGAGGAGTGTGTTCCACCAATTACATCTGGTGCGACTGCTGTGGAGATATGGCCACAGCAGTCGCACCAGATGTAATTGGTGGAACACACTCCTCTCCAGTTGCCACTGGACATCCAGATGGAGCTGCAAATCAAGGAACACCTCCAGACTCTGAACCTGAGGGACCAGTGAGGGGTGAACCTCAATGATGATAGGAGCCACCAGTCCCTCAGCCCCTCCCCCCAGCATCACCTCCATCTTGTTGGGATTCAACTTCAGATGGCTCACCCTCATCCAGTCCTCCACAGCCACCAGACACCATGTAAGCATCGAGACTGCCGTACCCAGGTCAGCTAAAACTGAGAGTTAGAGTTGGGTGTCATCCGCATACTGATGACACCACACTCCAGACCCCCTCACAACTTCACCCAAGGGCTGCATATACACATTGAACAGGAGAGGGGACAGAATAGAACCTTGTGGGACTCCACACGTGAGGTCCTGGGGAGATGAAGAACATTCCCCCAGCACCACCCACTGAATTCTCCCAGACAGGAAGAAATGGAACCATTCAAGAACAATTCTGCCCACCCCAGATCAGTCCTGCAAGCGAGTAACCAACAGCATGGTCAACGCTATCAACAGCATGGTCAACGGTATCAAATGCAGGCAACAGATCTAACAGGATCAACAGGGTCAATCAACCTTGGTCCAACTCCTAACGGAGGTCATTGACTAAAGTCACAAGCTCAGTCTCGGTGCTAAAACCCAGTTAAAAGCTGTGCAGCAAAGGGTCCAGAAAACTGACATGATCCAGATGCCCCTGAAGCTGCTGGACCACCACCCACTCAATAACCTTCCTTAAAAAGGGAAGGTTAGAGACTGGCCAACAGCTGGCAAGGGAGTCAACATCAAGTTATTTTTTTTTTAGCAGAGGCTGCACCACCACCTCCTTGAGGTGGCCCAGCACTCTGCCCTCCCTAAAGGAGGCATTGACCACCCCCGCCAACAACGGCCCTAATGTCTCCCAGCTGGCCTTAACCAGCCAGGATGGGCATGGGTCTAATTCACAACAGGTGGCCCTAACTGCCCCAAGGATATGCTCCACATCAGCAGGCAACACCCACTGAAACTGGTCCCATAAATAGGACAAGGCAAGGCTTCCATTACCTTTGGTTCTCCCACTGCAGCAAGCGGAGCATCAAATTCATGGTGAATACGAGTGATTTTATCCATGGAAAAGTCAACACGAGCACTGGAAGATTCCAGTTCCAGACGGAGGGAGGCTGGACTGACCAGCCCCCTCATCACCCGGAAAAGCTCAGCTGGATGTGACTTCGCGGATGCTATAAGAGCAGCAAAGAACCCCTTCTTTGCTGCCCGCACAGCCACAGCATAGGTTTTTAAACTAACTCTATATTGCAATCGGTCAGCTTCAGCCCGAGTACGGCACCACCATTATTGTTCTAACTGCCACCCTTCCCGCTTCAGCCACCACAGGTCTTCCGTAAACCAAGGGGACCTGTGGTGCCGATTCTCAGGCGCCTAGGAGCCATTTGGTCGATGGCCTCAGTTAGCAGAGTATTCCAAAAGGCCACAAGGTCATAACAGGGTGAGGTATTTTGCCTCGGTCCCCACTTTTAGAGAGAAGCATCTATTTCTCGCTGCTAGGGTTAATGCACTGCCCACAAAGGTCTGGGAGGGTCGACTAGTTAAGGCTCCTTATGAGGATCGATTATGCCCATTCGATTCCATGGCTGTAGAGTCTACGTCTCATGTGTTATTTGAGTGCGTCTCATGTGTTATTTGAGTGCCATCTTCACGACACTATTCGGGATGAGATATTGCAGCCTTTTATTGGAAAATACCCAGGTGTTCCAGATTGGTTTTTGACCCAAATGGCCCTCATGGATAAAGATCCTGAGGTAACCCGGTGCATCATGAGATTTCTATTGTTAGCAATGGGACTGAAAAGGAATTTCCTTAAATTTAAGCCCCTGGTGGACTTGGATTGAAGGTTCCAAAATTTATATTATATTATATTATTTTAAATTGGTTAAATTTGTTGTATTATATTATATTTTAAGTAATCAGTTCATAATATACCTTTGTGGTTAAGAAGGGGAAATGGAATTTTGTAGATGTGGTATCTGTTTAATATCTAAGATACCTATAGATGCTGTAGAATCAAGTGATACAGACTTTGCCATTTAGCACAGTTGGGTTCCCTGCAAGTTTATATACTCTTTCCGCTCTTTTAGGTACCACGCTATATTTATTGTGTCTTATGTTTTATGTTGTATGTTGGCAATGATCTAGGATCACGCCTTAATAATAAATTTGAATTTGACTAAGTACTGCATAAACAATCACTTAAATGTGAATCAGAAAAAGACAAAAATTATGGTCTTTTCTAAGAAGTGCAAAGCCTATAATTGGAAATTTAATTCTGGCCCCCTAGAGCAGGTCAACTCCTACAAGTATTTAGATATTTGGTTTGCCTCCTCTGGAGGATGGAGAGCCCATTTGGACTCTGTCAAGCTTAAAGCCACTCATACTATTAATGGCTTACTGAAATTCTGGCGAGGAAGGGGTGGGAAGCAGATAGCACGCCTTCTTAAGTTGCTCCGAGAAAAGATGCTTCCCCAACTTCTATACGGAGTGGAAATCTGGGGTACCAAGAATTTGGATGAGTTAGAGTCACTCCAAAACTATGTACTTAGATCTATTCTTGGTGTTTCCCGTAGCTCCCCTGTTGCTTTGATAAGGTCTGAAACTGGTGTAACTCCTATTTCTGGTAAAGCTAGATTACAGCTATTGGGTTACTGGCTCAGGCTAAACGATATGGAAAAGGATCTGCTCCCTCAACTTTGTCTGCAGGAGCAAGTGAATGTTTTTTCCCAGTTTAAATGGTACAAAATGGTGGTTAGCACTTTAGCGCAGATTGGTTTTTCCACTTTGAGCCTTAGGTATTATTCTAGGGAGAAGGCTAAACATATTATTAAAACTAGGATTGACTATGTTACTCTCCAAGTGGAAAGAAATGCAGTGGACACCCAACAGGTAGCGCCATAGTATCCATTGTTAAAAACGGTGCAGGGGTTGGAACCTTATTTAGTAGATATAACCAACTTCAGGACCAGGAGAGCAATGACTGCACTGAGGTTTAATATGATGAATACCCAGGTATTGGAGGGCTGTTATCATGGAATACCAACTGAGCTCCGCTTTTGTTTTTGCGGCCAGATAGTTGTTGAAACCCTCCAGCATTATCTTCTGTCTTGTCCCCGGTTCGCTCGTCTGTGAGAGGTAATAGGTCCCTGGTTTGCTAGGAAAGATCACTGGGATGTGGCATCCCGAAATGTTTGAGCGTTGGTTTGGAGAGGTTGATACAGGTGGGAGCCTGGGGGTCCATACCCAGGAAAGGTGCCCCTTGTTGAGTTGCAGAACTCCCTATGGAAGAGGTCCAGAAAGGGTCAACAGCCCATGGACACCAAGTTAGATGCCAAGCGCTGTGACCTGAGGCTGTCGGTTTGAGGCTTAGCTGACTAATTGGTTCTTAGCTTGTACCCATCATGCTCTATAATATGAACTAGTGTTTCTCCCACTTGGGCTAACATATATTCAATACTAGTTATATTTAATCTACTAATGCTACAAACAGATGTATATAATTACTAAAGTAATCTAAACGCAGGTTTACAATCATGTGGTCAGAGGGGAATACAATCAAAATGCAGCACAAGTCAGTGTACACAGTCACTAAGATCATATAAAAACAGGTTTGCATTGTGTGGCCAGGTGAGATTACAATCAAAATGCAACAGTATTACATTTTTATTAGCTAATTTGGATAATAAGATTGCCAGGGAAGTGGCTGTTTTTGCGTTTTGATTGGAACTTAACAGGACGGAACAGCTGGGCTTAAGTCTGTCCACAGAGTAATTAAGTTAATTGAAATATATTAATAAGCCCTGTACTGCTATGTTGGGAACCGGTATCGAATTAAATGATCATAAGTTGTACTGATTTATTTGATCTGTGGTGCTGTCTCCTTTTATAAGAAGAACAGTTGTAAAAGCTGTATCTTTTGGCATGGAATTTGTTTTATTAATTACTTTGCATTTTTATTATTATTATTAATTATTAACAAACATTTATATAGCACCAGCAGTGTACCTGGCACTTTACAAAGTAATAAAATAGACACGGTCCCTGCCCCTAGGATTTACAATCTGAGAGACAGGAGCTGGGGGAGAGACATAGGAAGGGGAACAGAGGGAGAGACAAGGGGTCTAACATTCATGAAGATGCGAGGTCTCAAGTGCACGCACTTGGCTTGGTTACAAGCCTTTTCCTCCTTTTTCTCGGTATTAGTCTTTTTAATTAAAATACCTGGTTTGGGAATGACTATGTTGCCTGTATGCTATTTTTACAGGAATGTATAAATTGTCCAGTAGACTCAACTCAGCCTAGTATCCCTTAATGCTGGCAACTCTTTGATTCCCACTAATAGGGCGTAATAGTCAATTTGGAGTCGCTTACTTCTGTACTGTTTAGATGATGTTTCGACTGTATCTATAGCTGTTCTAAGTGTATGATTATTTTGTTTTTCTACTTTTATTATTTTAAATTTTGTTATGGCCTTTGGCCTGAACAATAAAAATTTGACTTGACTCTAGCTTGAACTTGTTCAGTATCTCCTAAACTGACTTGACACTGACAATGGAGATGATGACTATTGCAGACAGATTTCAGTGAAGTTATTTTTAAGTAAGTGGAGTCTACTGTTTCTTTTTTCACAGATCAGTGATCCTATATGGAAGGGGTAGGAAACCTTTTCCTTCCTAGGGGTCACTTTGAAAATTAGTACGAGCTCCAAGGGCCACATAGGAGTGGAGGACAGGGATACTTAAAGGGTGAGCTCAGTAAGAGGAGGGACCAGATCATGGATCCCCTATCCTTGTGTGCATCTCTGCTCTCTTACCCTGAGCTCACTCTTTCAGCATTTGGGTTTGGGGGTGGGAGTTAGATCCAGGCATTGGAAAGGGGACAAATAAAAAATAGTCACATACAACCCTGGGACTAAGATTCCCCATCCCTGCTGTACAGTATAAAAGCTAATAACATTAGAATCATACAAGTGAGAACATCAAGTATTAAAATAATGACAGGAATGAGTTAACTAGTGAAATGAATCCAAATTTACAGAATTTTGTTTAGTATTGTATGTATGTATGTATGTCCCTAATCCTGCAGTCATGACTGCAGAGCTACACCCCTTTGATTCTATTAGGGGATGGGTAAGCTGACTGCTTGGAAGCAGCAGCTGATCCAGTATTCAACAGCTCACCTTCTGTCAGGGCTAGACTTATGACAGCATATTACACCAGTGTTTCAGAATCTGCACTGACGCCCAATCATTTTCCTGTCACAATTGAAGGGGCTGGTTTTGACCTATAGATCAAAATATGGGCCCCATATATGTGAAAGCTGCCTCCTCCCCTATGTCCACAATTATGAACTCCCTTCCCGTAGACTAGAGACCCTTAACATCCCAAGTCTGAGCATTTTATAAAGGGAGTGTAAGGGTGTTTTTAGACATGACCCTAACCACAGTTTAACCACACTTGAACGTTTCTTATGCATGTTGCAGGACTGTGTTGGTGCCCTATGCAGCCCTGCAACATGTATAAGAAATGTTAAAGTGTGGTTAAAGTGGGTTAGCATCATGTCTGAAAACACCCTAAGACTTTTTTACTTGGCCAAGCTTTTGGCAGGCAGGGGTGGATACGTGGTTTTTACATGGTTTGACTTATGTATATCTAATTTTTATATTATTAAGTGTTGTAACCAACCCTTTTATTATTATTTTTTATTCATTTATTTAAAATTTATATCCCGTCCCTCCTGCCCACAGGGCAGCCTGGGGCGGCGAACAACAATCAATAAAACAATTTTTAAAATTTAAAACAATTTAAAAATACAATATGTAGGGACACCCCTCTACCCCCACCCCTACTCCTCACCAAAAGCCTGACGGAACAGCCAAGTCTTACATACACGCCAAAATAGCATGAGAGTGGGAGCCAACCGAGCCTCCTCCGGGAGCAAATTCCACAGCACAGGGGTGGCTACCGAGAAAGATCTAACATCGGTGGCCACCCGCCTCGCCCGGGGAACCTCCAAAAAGGCTCCCACGGATGATTTCAAGGGTTGCACGGGCACATGGGGAGTGAGACGGTCTCGCAGATAAGCAGGGCCCAGGCCATGAAGGGTTTTAAAGGTTAAAACCAGCACCTTGAACCTGGCCCGTGGCGGAATGGATGCGGCTGAGCAGACTGAAACTCAACCCCGATAAGACGGAGGTGATGTTGGTGGGGAGAGCAAGGGAGGTAGTGGCCCCTCTGGTTTGGGGGATTCGCCCTCCCATAGCTCGGCAGGTCCGGAGTCTGGGGGTGATACTGGACGCAGATCTCTGCCTGGAGCGGCAGGTGGAGGTAGTTGCTAAGGCTGCCTTCCACCAGCTGTATTTGGTGCGTAGGCTGTGTCCGTTTGTCTCCGGCCCGGACCTGGCCTCCCTCATCCATGCTTTTGTCACCTCGAGGCTGGACTACTGTAACGCACTCTACGTGGGGCTTCCCTTGTTCCTGGTTCGGAGGTTGCAGCTAGTGCAGAATGCGGCAGCTCGTCTCCTTACGGGGACTGGCCACTGGGAGCATATTACACCTGTGCTCTGAGCTCTGCACTGGTTGCCGATAGCGTGCCGAGCCAGGTTCAAGGTTTTGGTATTGATTTACAAAGCCCTTTACGGTCTGGGCCCCTCATACCTCAGGGACCGCCTCGCCCTCCACGCCCCAGAGCGGCTCCTTTGGTCCGCTGGGGGCACCTTCTTGGAGGTCCCCCGTGTTAAACAGGGGGCCACAATGGAGAGGGCGTTCTCGGTGGCCAGGCCGCGCCTTTGGAACTCCCTTCCGGAGGAAGCTCGCCTGGCCCCTAGCCTATTGACATTCCAGTGAAGTTGCAAAACCTGGCTGTTTGCCCAGGTGTTTGGGGAAGGGGGGGGAGAGGAGGGTGAGGGGTTTTAGCTCCCTCACCTGATTCATTATTTATAGTATTTATTGCTGTTAAAGGCATTGAGCCCTGTTTTAATGTTTAATATGTGAATGTTTTAAATTGTATTTTATTATTATATTGTTTTATTGTACGAAGCTACCCGGGCTGCTTTAGCAGGAGGGGCGGGGTATAAATCTATTAAATAAATAAATAAATAAATTTATAGGCAGCCAGTGCAGAGCCCGGAGCACTGGTGTCATGTGCCCCTGCGACCCGCCCCCATAAGGAGACGGGCTGTGGCATTCTGCACCAGCTGCAGCCTTTGGACCAGCTTCTCGGGCAGCCCCACGTAGAGCACATTACAGTAATCCAGCCTCGAGGTGATGAAGGCATGGATGACAGTGGTGAGGTCGGAGTCTGAGAGATACGGCCAAAGCCGCCGGACAAGATGTAACTGCTGAAATGCACTCCCCGCTACAGCCACAACCTGAGATTCCAGACTGAAGACTACCCTTAATCTTGGGGATAGTATGGGATACAAATTTTTAAAATAAATAAAAACAAAATGCAAGTACCAAGTCCCTTAACAAGTATTCATATATAATGATTACATCTGTAGTGCATGATAATCAGAGTCAATGAATCAAGTTTGAAGAAGAATCTAACCCTTTGCAATCTGTTTAAGTCATTATTTGTGTGTGTGCACCACAAACTCCAGCATATCCTTGAAAATGTTAAACAACAACACTGGCTTCTGTATTCAGTGGCTCAGTTAAGCCCAAAGAGTGGCAGAAGTCCAAAAGTCTTCACCACCCATGAATATTTGGCCCTTTCTATTTGCTGATTCATCTTCCTGTACTTCAAATTTTGTCCAAGATCAGTGCCTTATTATTAATTATTATTATTATTATTATAACCTTTATATAGTGCCAGCCTTGTGCCTGGCGCTGTACAGAACATAGAAATAGACGCAGTCCCCGCCTCTGGCTGGCTTACAATCTAAAAGACAAGGAGGGGGAGACAGGGAGAGGGGACAGTGGGAGAGACAGGGGAGAAGACAAACAAACATTCAGGCGGATGTGAAGTCTCAGGTGCGTATGCTTGGCTTGGTTACAATCAGGTTGGTTCATATTTTTGAACTAGCAGCTACTTACAATAAATGTTTGGAAGAAATTTTTTCTCTTTCCATTTTTATATCCATTCCTAGGGGTTTAAAACTTTTTTTAAAAATTCTCTGTTGACTTTCAGCTCTTCCTACTTGACCAACATTATTTTACCCTCTAATGAAGCATAATGTTAAAACATGGGTCTTCATCCATTAGAATTCCCTATGATGTAACTAAACTTCTATAAGTACTACTAGTTAGTTACTGCTAAATAACTGCCAGTAATGTTTGAATAGGGCCGGAGCCAGACAAATGCAGACTGAGCACAGCAGCCCCAAATACACAGGGTCCTTGAATCTACTTCAAATGACAACGTGAGTGTGAGAAACACTGATGTAAAATATGGGCTTGTAGGGCCTCAAATGCTGGGAGTCGCAGCTTGTGGAGAGCCACAACAATCCAGGAGAGCAACCCCAACACATGAGACCTATGACCAAACTAGAAACAACAACATGTGTAAAATATAGGCCTACAGAGCCTGGAATGCAGGGAGTCCCACCCGCAAGGGGATGCTATGTTTAACTGAACATCAAAAATGAATTATGGTAACATTTTCCTTTTTCTAAAGGGCTAGTCAGTATGCATGTTGAGGGGCCAGAAGGGTGGGACCATGTACCTGGTGGACTGAGTTAGTGTGTCCAAGGAACCATGTGTAACTTGGGGTGGGGAAGGGGAGGAGGTCAATGTGTTATTGGGGGATAAATAGTTGGGGTTTCTTTTTCACATAGATCAGAGCAGCTGCAGTTCTACACATAGGGTGCTTCCCTGCAGTGAAAAGGGCGGTACCAAGTACAGGTCCACACAGTAGTCACCCTACAGCTATTTTTAAATTATCACACTATACCGTTCCAAACTCATTCTTACCCAACTTGTCGGAATGATGTCATTGTCATAATCAGTCCAGTTTCTGTGGTTAGACGACAACTGTTGTGATGTTCTATTAGGGTAGTCCATTCCTGGTTGTCTAAAGGATTATAACGTTCTATCATCCGACTGGCAGACTACATGTATCCCATGTTGCCCCAGAGTTTAAATTGAGCACATTTGCCACATTGTATGTTCAGAAGCTAACGTCACTACCAGCTGGGCATTGCATTTTGGGAACAAGAATATCGTTCAATGTTATTTTCAAGCATGGGTGTGAGTGGTATGCTTCACACTTCTGTGTTCACTGGGACAAGTCATTCATCCAGTATCATCATTTTAAAACTTTTCTGTTTTTATTTTTAATACTTAATTTAAAATTACCCTCCTTTCTCTTTCATTTTCGCAGATATGGATGAGGAGTTCCTTGATGAATTGAGCACTGCCCTCTTTGCATTTCTAGAGGTTGTTGACCGAATGTTAGCTCTGATTAGTGCTCTGGAGGAAGAGTGGGATGAACATGAAGAAAGCAGGGCCGAGACACTCATGTTGCTTGAATGATCTACAAACATGCAGGCCACGGTTTGGGAGGTACTTGTTCTAATAAAAACAATGTACATTTGGGTATTCCAAACTGTATGCCTATATAAATTCTGCATTCCGAAACAGGAATGCTCCCTGTATGTGTAATTGCGCTTTCCAAAGTGCTATGTTTCTGGAATAAAGTGCTGTTTCTGCCATTGTCTTGAGGCAACAATACTCCCATATCTGTGTTGGAGGGAGCAGGTTGCACATGATGGAAGCAGAAAATATAAAATGGTGGAAAGAGGTCTCAAGAGCTCTGACTATATTAGGACTTTCACCAGAGTATTTTGCCAATATAGATGAACGTTTGCATGGCACGAAATTTGCAGCCATGTCTGTCGTCTTGTGATGTTATCTTAATATCATCATCTGGTGTCTAGAGTACGGGTTCGAGTAGGAGGAGCAAGAGCAGCATGCAGGCAAGCACTCAAAGACTGAAATCAGGTTGCATAGTAACAAGCAATAACGACTTGGTTTATTTTACCTCTGTCGAGGGGCACACACACAGTTTACATAAGGTGGATTTGCGTGCAGGGGTAGTCCAAGAGCCCAGTTTATATACATTTTTCTCTCACATGCATATCCATCCCTGACAATCTTTTCTGCCACACCAGGAGAGAGTGCATGCTCTATTGCAGTTAGTTAGGCTCTTAGTGGAGCGATTTCCTCCCTTCTCCCCTTCTGCTAGTCTTTTTGGACGGTCGCTGCTGCCTTGCCCCTTCCCCCCCTACAGACCATCATCCAAGGTGGTCTGTAGAGTTCTGTCAAGGTGCTGTGGCAAGGTGAACCCGAGATAAACAGGTGCATCTGGGCCAGCCATGATCCAGTTTTCCTTCCAAAGGCCCTCCCAAAACTCTCTGTCTTCCCAGCGCCCCTTGCAGCACCCAGTGGCCCCTAGTCCCTTCTGTCCATCTGCTCTCACCCCCCTCCTCCAGGATAGACATGGACACACACACATTTCCCCACTCCAGGACATTCACACAAATACAGAAATCTTTTTTTTTTCCGGGGAAGGGCAGGGCTTGGAGATAAATCTGAAATTTCATGCTCTCGGATTTTTACAGAACAATGTTTGCCTTTGAGTTGGTGGGGACATTTGAAAGGCAGAATGCAATTCTTTAGTTATATTTTTAAAGGATTAATTACTCTCATTTGGAAGCCTAATTGATTAATTACTCTCATTTGGATGCCTAATTGTTAGATTTAAAAAGGGGCAACAAAATAATTTTTGATCTTATCTTGACAGACATTAGAGGAACTGCACCCTAGGCCACATTCACACCTGATGCTCCGGCGCTGTTAGAGTGATGTGAGGCACAGATGCGGCAGCGAGGAGGAGCCCGATGACAGAAGTAGTGCCGGTGCAAACAAGGATCTGCCATGGCTAGTCTCGCACATGACAGAGCACAAAATCCAGTCCTGCCATGCGCAAGACTAGCCACAGCAGATCCCCATTCGCACCGGCTCTACTTCCATCATCGGGCTCCTCCCCACTGCTGTGTCTGTGCTTCACAGAGTAATACCACATTCACACCTGACACTCCATTGCTGTTAGAGTGACATGAGAGCAAGCATGAACATCTGTTCTGCAGCAAGCAATAGCTTTGAGGGGACAGGCACCATCCTCTCTACTAACTGTGTCCAATGAAAGCTGACACAGAGCACTGACTGGTTGGAGAATGTTGTCAATGTTTCACAATTTGGTAATGACAGATAGATTCAAAACTTCAGAATGAAAAAGGAGGTATTTGTGTGCTTGGTGACTGAGCTACATGAGGTTCTCATTTAAAAGGACACAAACATGTGAACTTCAATTCCTCCAGATAAATGTGTGATAATTACATTGTGGAAATTAGTCACAACTCACTCTTACTGGACAGCTGCAGCACAGTTCGGGGTGCGCACTGCTACCATGGGTATCATTATCCATGTACTTAACAAGATCCTACTTGAGAGGGTAATCAACTTCAGTGACCCTGAAAGATAGAATTGCTGGGTTTGAAAAGCACAGCTTTCCACACTATATTGGCATGGTAGATGGCACACACATCCATATAATTGCACCAACACAAAACACTGATAAGTACTACTGCTGCAAAAAACCATTTTCAGTGGCTTTACAGGCTGTGGCATACGTTAGGTGTCTTTTCAGGGATGTCTATGCTGGCAAGATGGACTCTTGCCACGACTCATACATTTCCCATAAGTCACCCATATTTTTACGTAAACATAAGAGAATTTTCAGACCAGACCCAAAAAACCATATTGAGGGGGTAGGTGTGCATCCAGTGATACTAGGTGATGCTGCATATCAAATTATCCCATGGTTAATGAGGGACTATCCAAAAGTGGATACACTTCCAAAAAAATTTAATTAATTAATGACTGCTTTAACCACTGCGGGAACATGGTTGAGCGCTCATTTGGTATCTTCAAAAAAAAGTTGGATAATCCTTTCAAAAACCATTAATTTATTTATTTATTTTTAAATTTATATGCCGCCCCCTCCTGCCTCAGGCATCTCAGGGCGGCTCACAGCATCTTAAAAACATTTTAAAACATTAAAATAAACAATCAAGATTACAATTTTAAAAACCAACAATATAAAACCCCATCCCCCCCCACCCTAATCCAACCCACCCACCCCATCTCCCTCGGGAAAGGCCTGGTGAGACAGCCAGGTCTTATATTGTCTGCGGAAAGAGGCAAGACCGGCAGACAAGCGGATCTCTGATGGGAGGGAGTTCCACAGCTGCAGTGCAGCCATGGAGAATGCCCTCCTCATAGTGGACACCCGGGAAACCCAGGGGACCTCGAGGAGGGCACCCCCAGACAACCGCAGGGGTTGCTCCAGGACCCGGAGGGTGAGGGAGTCCTGTAGATAGGCGGGGTGACACCAAGGTCAACACCAACACCTTGAATTGGGCCCGGAAACCTACCAGCAGCCAGTGCAGAGAGCGAAGCACCGGTGTAATATGCTCGCATCGGCCTGTCTTCATCAAGAGACAGGCCACCGCATTCTACACCAGCTGCAGCTTCCGAACCAGCACCAAGGGTAGCCCCACGTAGAGCGCATTGCAGTAATCCATTCTTGAGGTAATAAAAGCATGGATATGGCATGGCAGCTGAAAATGTTGCTCCTCTCATTAATACATGCTGTGTGCTGCACAATATTTATCATACAATATTTAATTGGCTACAAGTTACACATTATGGTGCCCCAGACACAAGTGTACTGGTTCCAAGAGTGAGACAAGTACCTCCACATGTGAAGGCAGAGGGAAATTGGGTTTGGGATGCATACAGTAATTTTTTTTATAGGCAGCAAAGAGAGGGTATATGATGGTGTCCACCACAGTTTCCCAAGTGCAGTATTTAAAATTTTCATTTGTGATTACCAGAAAATAATGACTATCACCCCTCTGAAAATTTCTCACAAACTGTATTGGTGTTGTTATGCTAACCTTTTTAGCCTTCTACACTTTTTAATATTTTTGGAAATTACATGAAAACAGTGAGTTACACCCCCTACTAACATTTCTCTCAAATTATATCAGTATTGTTATCTCCCTGCTTGTTTAGGGGAGTAGTGCTCCGGGTGCTGCACTGGCTGCCTATAGTCTACCAGACCAGATTCAAGGTGCTGGTATTGACCTATAAAGCCTTATATGGCCTGAGCCCCACTTATCTACGAGATCACCTCACCCCCCGGGTCTTGGATTGACCCCTACGGGGTCAATGGATCGAACCATCCAGGAGGTGGTTTTGGAGGTACCCTGGACACGTTGGGTGGCCACCGACGATCAAGTTTTTTCAGTGGTCACCCCTAGATTGTGGAATGCCCTCCCGATGGGGATCCAACTGTCATCTTCCTTAGCCTCCTTCCACCAGGGTTGAAAGATCTGGCTGTTCCGTCAGGCTTTTGGCGAGGAAGAGGAGTAGGGTAGGTTTGGCGGGGTTACGGGTTTTTATATTTTATTTGTACTTTCCAGCCTCTGCTTTACCCCGGGTCGCCTGTGGTGTGATGGGCAGGGTATTAAGTGTAATAAATAAATAAACCTTGTTATCTTTCTAGACAAAAGTTGTTTTGGTTGTAATTTGTTTAGGCTAGTTCTGTTAAATGCTGTTACTATTGTTAATTTATAGATTAATTAAAATCATTTTTTCCTGAAATTTTATGTTTGTGTTCACTGTGTCCTTGAGTAGTTTAAATTATTCTGTTAATCAGTTTTGACATTAAGAAAACACACACTGTTGGTAACTTACATTAATCTTTACTTACATTTGAAAACCTAATAAATGACTACTTAATTGCCAGCTCTGTGACCCATTTTTCCCTAAGATAAGTTTCAAAGGACAAACTTTTGTTGATGAGGATGTGCAAGGTTTTTGGCCAAACAGCGTCTTTCCCAGGCATGTTTAGCAGCCATTCAGAGTTTTTTAAACACATCAAAGAAAGGAATTTTATTGAAATTATCAAACACGTCAAAAAGAGTTAAAGGCATCTTTTAAAACACATTTTAAACACTTTTAAAGCTTTTTAAACAAAAATTAAATTTTTTATAAACATTTAAAACCCCTTTTTATTTATTTATTTATTTATTTATTTAAATGTATATGCAGCCCTTCCCAAAGGCTAAGGGTGGCTCACAAACAGTAAAAATATTAAGTCATATAAAAAATACCCTTACACCCCCAACCCTCCCACAGCTCCCCACCAAACCTACCCAAACTACTTCCCAACTCCCCACACTCAAACCCCCTCTTATAAACCTACCCCAAAACCACCCAACAAACCCACCCCAATCGAGCCCTATCCCCACCTGCCAAATGCTTTTTCAAACAAAAAGGTCTTACACCACCTTCTGAAGATGCTCAGCCTCAGGCTCAAATTAACTTCCAGGGGGAGGGAGTTGCATAACATCGAGCCAGTAACTGAGAATGCTCTCCTGTGAGTGCCCATTGTATGAACAAGGTTAACAGACGGAACCACAGAACGGTGCTCCCAGCCAATCGAAGGGTCTGCAATAGAACATGGAATGACAGGCAGTTTTTCAGATATGTGGTGCCCAGGTTGTTTAGGGCTTTAAATGTCAAAACCAGCACCTTAAATTACTCTCAGAAAGCTGTAGGTAGCCAGTGCAGATGTCGAAGTACCAGTGTAATGTGCTCCTGGAACCTCATTCCCAGAAGGAGCTACGTCGCTGCATTCTGCACCAGCTGCAGCTCCCATCTGTCATCAAGGGCAGCCCCACGTAAAGCGTGTTGCAGTAATCCAGCCTCTAGGTGATGAAGGCATGGATGATGGTGGCCAGACCCAGATCAGAAAGAAAAGGCCGCAGCCTCCTCACCAGATGAAATTGGTGAAAAGCGCTCCTGGCCACTGCCGCAACCTACCAATCCAGGCACAGCAGGAGATCCAGAAGCACTCCAAGGATGCGAACCTGATTGACCAGAAGGGGCTGGATTCCATCAATAAGAGGAGTCCCATTCCTCTCCAGGGCACAGGGCCAGCCAACCATCATCACCTCAGTCTTGTCTGAAACTCCATTACCCCAAACTCTGTTTCTGCTATGAAAATGGCAGCACCAAAGTCGGGCTCATGAGTGGCAGCATGGTACTGCAATTTGGGCAGCCTTACCCCACTTTGGGTAAGGCTACCACACCCTGCACCCTTTTCAGAAAACTCGCGGCATAGCAACCAGCTGGCTATCCCACCCTGGCCAAGGTGAATATCTGGGGCTGCCAGGCACACAAGCCACTGCATCGCATGGCAATGGTGCCTAAATTGGGGTAAGGCTGCCCAAATCCAGTTCCTGTATCATGGGGCGCTACCTTAAATGACCTTTCACGGCTTCTCTAAAAGATTTCTTATTAAACAAATGTGGCTACGGAAGCATTGGTGCTTTTGTGCATGTGGGAGTGAATGAGTGTTATTTATGCGAGTGCAACTGCGTATTAGTGTGTGTGAGAAGTGCCCTGGATTATCCCCAGAATATGCAGATGACCATTACTAGAGGAAGTGGAAGGAACAGCATGTTCACCAGTAGCAGAGCCAGAAACCGCAGAAGTCGTACATTCAACACAGCAATAGGACTGGAGCCAAGCTCTGCCAGGGCACTTCCTTTCAAAACAACAGCCTAATATAATATTAACAGGATGCACAATAATGCTGCAGACTACTCAACTGAAGCTACATGCTTCCCAAAAACTCTGTAGTACCTTTAAGGCATGAGGTGCTATTTCTGGCCTGCTGATCCAGGACAGGTCTGAGTCGTCAGCCCATGGGTGGCAGCTATAGATGGCAAGATATAATTTATTTCTGCAACGTACAGCTGGGAACCCTGTCCTCTAAAATGCTGCCCTCAGCAGAATACAGCAAAATACAGTAGAGGTGGGAATATTATTATTATTATTATAAACATTTATATAGCGCCAGTCGTGTGACCCGGTGCTGTACAGAACATAGAACTAGACGCGGTCCCTGCCTGTGGCTTACAATCTAAAAGACAAAGGGGGGGAGACAGGGAGAGGGGACAGTGGGAGAGACAGGGGAGAAGACAAACAAACATTCAAGCGGATGCGGAGTCTCAGGTGCATATGCTTGGCTTGGTTACAAAGAGGTTGATAGCAGCAGTCTACAGAGGAGGACAGACAGTAAGTGTACGGGGAAATACTAGCAGGCATTGGGAAAGGCAGCAAGGAAAAGGTGGGTCTTGAGGAGGGATTTGAAGGAGCAGAGGGAGGAGGCAAGGCGGATGTGGATATTGGTATTCGATTAATCCGATACACCCGATAATTGGGTGTATCAGATAATCACCTGTATCGGCATACCAGATTTTTAACATCGGCCGCTTTACCATTTTTTTTGCATTGCGGCCATTGAAATAAATAGCCGCAATGTAAAAAAAACTGGTAAAGTGGCCAATGTTCAAAATCTGGTATGCTGATACCGGTAAATGTGGTACTGGGGAGATCCGATACCGGTAAATCTGGTATGCGGTATTCTCCCCAGTGTCCCACCCCTAGAATACAGAAAAAAAACATCCCACCTTGCGTCCTGCAGAAGCAAATTGTGTTAAAGACCTGGACACTTTACCAGAGCATTGCAATAGGGCCTTTGAACACTTAAAACAGGGGTGGGGAAACTTATCCCTCCCAGGGGCCACTTTGAAAGCTTGCACAAGCTCCGAGGACTGCACAGAAGTTGGGGCGGGGGTGCTCAAGGGATTCACTCAAGGAAAGAAGGGCCCAAATTATGGCTCTGTGCCATGGAACTGTCCCCTGTCCTTGTTTGCCTGCCCTCATCTCTGCTCCCTTCCCTTGAGCTCAGTTTTTCAGTGACTGGAAGTACGAACTGGATCCAGAGGTCAGATCCAGGAAGTGGAAAGGGGGCCACATAAAAACTTGCCGTGGGCCTGAGGTTCCCCATGCTTGATTTCAAATTTTAATTTAATTAGCTGTGTTGTTTGTTTTTAACAGCTTAACGAATTGATCAATGAGTACTAAAATACTTCATGATCTTAGCAATAAGAATTAGGGGGAAGAAGGGGTGGCTTCTAGGGAGGCAGGGGTTGCTGGGAAGCAGAGCGTCCTAGGGAGTAGGAGGAGCTGGAAGGGCTAGGGTTGCTGGGCAACAGAGGGTGCAGAGAACCCTGAAAGCTCCTGGTAGTGAAGGAGGCTGAAGGGGAGCAATGGGGGGAGGGAGTGGGAAGGAGGAAATTCCAGGAGATGGTGACTCAGGGGAGAAGGGGGATGCAAGGGATGTGGGAGACTCCTAGCTGGAGAGCATGCACGGAAGGAGGCTGCTGCAAGAGAGAAGAGGGTTTGTTGGAGGGAGTTGCTGAGGAGCAGAGAACTCCTGCCATAGTAGGGACAATGAACACATTTTAGAATCAGGAATGGGAAGGGAAGATTTGTGGCTTGAGTTGGTCAGACAAGGAGAATGACAGGGCTGGGCTACCCATTGGACAGAATGGATACTCTCTCCAGGGCAGCAGAGCAGCCTTTCAGGCGTGGTAAGAAGGGGTCCTCTAGACCTTTTGAGCAGGCTAGGCCAGCTCTCCAGGGCTCCTGTCCTGCTCCACTATTATGATTAAGTATTTTAGATTTTTACCCTGCCCTTCTCCACAATGGCCTCAGGGCAGCTTACAAACAATAAAATGCAATATAAAAATACCCAGACCCATTACCCATCCACTCTCCAAAATACAACTTACAACATTTTCAACAACAAATACATATAGTTAAAATAACAATCTTTGTCGTCCCCCTTAGGGGTCAAACATAAGCCACCCTGTTCCCCCTCTCTCGCTGTGGGGGTAGAGGCATAGCCCACCCCATCTCTCACAGGTTGGGCCAAACTCCCACTCATTTTCCCCCCTCCTACCCATACCCCCCCTCACCAGGGGGTCATGGCACAATCCTTCCCCCCATGTCAACTTATTCCACCCCCAGGCCATAACCATGCCCCTGAGCTCCACCTTGTCACTGGGAATGGGGGGAAGGGGATAAGACTACCCCCAAACCCTACCCTCCCCAAACAAAATTCCCCCATTCCCTAAACCCATAACACAAGAATAAAACAGACAAACCCTTAAACCTCCCGTCAGGCAGCCATATAACCCATTCCAATCTAAGGGTGTTTTTAAATGAGACACCCCCACGCATTGACACTCACCGTCCACGTGGGGAAGGTCTCATTTGAATATGGGTGCGTGGGGTGCATGCTTCCATGACGCAGGCACCGCCCAGCCAGTCCATGCATGGGGCACTCTGAGAAAAGCTGGAGTGCCCCATACAGCGACGGGGTGGGTGGTGTGTGGATGGGGCAGCTCTACATGGGGCCACTTGTTTGAAGCACACACCCACACCCACACCCTGACACCAATCACGGACCCCCACCTCATCTCATTTAAAAACACCCTCAGTCTCTGGATGTTCAACAAGGAAGCTCTGGCTGCACTGCCCACAAACGGCCTCAGGGTTCTCCCCTTCAAGTTATACCTGTAGAAGAAGGGGGCGAGTGTTAGCAATTCTCCTTCTTAAACTGGGCCTAGCCCAATTGCACCCCTGCACCAAATCCCAGCAACTAGAGCCTTCATGCCAGTGTAGATGGAGCATCTCACTCTCACCATGGATTACTAACTGCACTCTGGGGCTTGCAATGCAGAATGAGTAGGCTGGGGTCCAACAGATCAAGACAGAGGACTGGCTCAGGATGGATTCCCTGTGGTGGTGTTTGGAGGGAGCTGCCAGAGACCAAGGGCATTTTCACATGGACACTTATCCTGGGACTATAGCATTAATCTTGAGATAGTCTGTGCGTCTAAACGCTGCATACAGTGATTACAGTCCTGGGATAACAGAAAAATCCGGTGTTTACAAAACCCAATTTTTGAGGTTTTGTAACATCCAGATGTTAAATTATCCCATGATTATGTCCATCTAAACGACTTGTCTCAGGATAGTTAACTATCCTGAGATTAGCACCACAGAGTCTTATGACAAGACCTGACATTCTATCTCAGAATATAATTATCACTGGATAAAAATGTCCGTGTAAGCAGGTACCACTTAGTAAACAATCCTGAGATAGTTTTCTCCTAATTCAGTGATAGTTTGTCCATTTGAAAACGCCCCCAAGGCTATGGCCCAATTATACCTGACAGAGACTTGCATCAGTTCCTTGTGAAGCACATTCTGTGCAAGCTTCCTTCAGCTCGTCCTCATAATCAAACTAACAGGCAGCAGGTTTAAAACAAATAAATAATGATAATAATATAATTAATAATTATTTAATATAGTACTTCACACAATATTTGTGAATCAGAGGATGATCGGAAATCAGAGGGCCCCCGGCCTTGGTCTGATACTGATAAATGCGAGGTCAGTAGCCAATAAGTCAACTATGATCCGGGAGATGATCCTGGACTAGGCATCCGACCTCACGTGTATTACGGAGACCTGGCTGGACACTGAGTTGGGATCTATATTGGTTAACCTTGTTCCATCTGCGTACTCCATGCAGCATCAGCCTCGGCTGGGGGGCTGGGGGGGGGGCATTGCAGCCATTATTTTTAAGGATACACTTTCTGTGAGGATATTTCCTCTGAAAACTATCATGGGTATAGAGGGCTGTCATTTGATGTTGGATTTGGCCAGAGACAGACTAGGGATACTGCTGATATACTGGGCACCCACCTGTACGGCAGTTTCCCTGCCCACACTGACTGAGCTGGTGTCAGGGGTGGTCTTGCGGTCCCACAGGGTGATAGTCCTGGGGGACTTCAATATCCATGCCAACACCAGTCTTGGAGGGGCAGAGCGTGAGTTCATGGCTGCCATGGCAACCATGGGCCTGTCTCAGAGGATGGTGGGCCCCACACACACTGGAGGACACACCCTAAACATGATATTTTGTACCAGCCTTGAGGCGGGGGATCCGTTAGTGGGGGAGGTGTCAGCAGAGCCCTTGTCATGGATGGATCATTATCTCCTCCGGGCTGGTATCCTGGCACATGTCAACCCCCAGGAGGATACAGAACCAGTTAGGATGGTTTGCCCCCAACGGCTTATGGAACCTGGAAGATTCCCGATTGCGCTAGGGGATGTTTCCTCTGATCTTGATGGCCACTCACTTGATGACCTCGTGACCATGTGGAATTCTGTGTTGGTGGAGGCCACTGAATGGGTGGCTCCCAGGCGTCCGCTCCCGAATTGCCGACAATGCAGGTCCCCATGGTATACGGAGGAGCTGTGGTGGATGAAGCGGGAAGGGCAGCGGTTAGAGCGACGGTGGCATCACTCGCATGCTTAAGTTGACCAATTGCGGCATAGAGTCTGGTTGCGTACCTATGCCATGGCGGTGCAAGCAGCAAAGAAAGTTTTCTTTGCTGCCCTCATTGTGTCCACTAAGTCCCGCCCAGCAGAGCTGTTCCGGGTGGTGAGGGGGCTGGTCAGTCTGGCCTCCCTCCGCCTGGATTTAGAGTCATCAAATGCCTGCTGTGATTTGTTTGTGGACTTTTTTGTGGATAAAATCGCTCAGATCCACTACAGTTTTGATGCAACATTTTTAGCAGTGGGTGAGCCAGAGGCAGTAGAAGCCCCTTCTTGTCCTGTTTTGTGGGATGAATTTCAGGATGTGTCGCCTTCAGATGTGGGGGATGCTCTGGGGACTGTTCGAGCCACTTATTGTGAACTAGATCTATGCCTGTCCTGGCTGGTAAAGGCCAGCCAGGAGACACTGGGGCCGCTGCTGGCAGGGATTATCAATGCCTCCCTTGAGGAGGGCAGAGTTCCGGACTGCCTTAAGGAGGCGGTGGTGCGCCCCCTGCTCAAGAAGCCATCATTGGACGCTGGCATCCTGGTTAGCTATTGGCCTGTCTCTAACCTTCCCTTCCCGGGAAGGTTATCGAGTGGGTGGTAGCTTGACAGCTGTAGGAGCACCTGGGCCAGATTAATTTTCTCGATCCTTCGCAATCTGGCTTTTGTCCTGGATATGGTACAGAGACTGCACTTGTGGCTTTGGTCGACGACCTCTCCCGTGATTTGGACCGGGGTCGTTTAACCCTATTGATCCTATTAGATCTCTCAGCTGCATTTGATACTGTTGAGCATGAGTTGTTGGTGACTCGGCTGCGGGACTGGGCAGGGACTGGCAGGACTGTTCTTGAGTGGTTCCACTCCTTCCTGGCTGGGAGAGTCCAGCATGTGGTACTGGGTGATTTTTCATCTTCTCCCCGGGGTCTCATGTGTAGAGTCCTGCAGGGTTCTATCTTATTTATTTATTTATTTATTTAATACATTTTTACCCCACCCCTCCTGCAAACAGCTCAGGGCAGCTAACAAATTTCAGATAAAACAACGTATAAAATATTTAAAACAGTCATAAAAATCTTAACAATTAAAACAGGGAAGGACAAAATTTTAAATAACAAATAATAAAGAAGGGTAGGAGGATAAAAACACACTAACCCACCCTCCCACCCTCCCCAAAGGCCTGGGCGAACAGCCAGGTTTTACAAACTCACCAGAATGTTAAAAGGCTCGGGGCCAGGTGAGCTTCCTCCAGGAGGGAATTCCAAAGGTGCGGCCCGGCCACTGAGAATACCCTCTCCATTGTGGCCCCCCACTTAACATGGGGGACCTCCAAGAAGGCACCCCCGGCAGACTGAAGGAGCCGCTCTGGGGCGCGGAGGATGAGGCGATCCCTGAGGTATGAGGGGCCGAGACCGTGAAGGGCCTTATAGATCAACACCAATACCTTGAACCTGGCTCGGCTCGCTATTGGCAACCAGTGCAGAGCCCGGAGCACAGGTGTTATGTGGTCCCGGTGACCCATCCCCGAGAGGACGGGCCATCTTGTCCCCTCTCTTGTTCAATTTGTATATGCAGCCTTTGGGGGAGGTTGTTAGGGAGTTTGGCGTATGGTGTCTTCAGTATGCAGATGACACCCAGCTTTATCTCTCCTTTTCATCTGACTCAGGCCCGGCAGTCTCGTTGCTTACCTGGTGTTTGGCAGCTGTGGGGGATTGGATGAGGGCGAGCCACCTGAAGTTAAATCCTGACAAGACAGAGATGATGGTCATGGGGAAGGCTGGGGGAGTGGTGGCCCCCATCATTGATGGGGTCTAAATTGCCCTGGTATCTCAGGTTCTGGGGGTGCTCCTGGACCCACAGCTCTGCCTGGATGTCCAGGTGGCAACTGTGGCAAAGGGCGCATTTCGCCAACTACATCTGGTGTGTCGACTTCAGCCGTATGTCTTGGACTCTGACCTGGCCACAATAGTCCATGCTTTTATTACCTCAAGACTAGACTACTGTAACGCATTCTACGTGGGGCTACCCTTGGTGCTGGATCGGAGACTGCAGCTGGTGCAGAATGTGGCAGCTCATATCCTAACGAGGATGGGCCAATGCGAGCATATTACACCAGTGCTTTGCTCTCTGCACTGGCTGCCTATAGTCTTCTGGGCCCAATTCAAGGTGTTGGTGTTGACATTTAAAGTCCTAAATGGCTTGAGCCCCGCCTATCCGCGGAACTGCCTCACCCTCCAGACCCTGGATCAGCCCCTGCGGTCGGCCAGGGGTGCCCTCCTCAAGGTCCATGAGGTTTCTCGGGTGTTGACCTTGCAGAGGGAGTTCTCTGTGGCTGCAGCGCGGCTGTGGAACTCCCTCCCATTGGAGGTCCACCTGATTACCGACCTCCCCTCTTTCTGTAGACAATGTAAGACCTGTGGCTGTTCCGCCGGGCTTTTCCCGAGGGAGAGGGGGTGGATGGGTTGGGTTAGAATGGTGAGGTACTTTGTTTTAGTGGTATTTTAATTGTACTATTGTTGTTTTTTAACTGTTTTAATATGTTGTTAGCCACCCCAAGATGCTTTTAGCAGGAGGGGGTGGCATACAAATTTGTATAATAATTTTATAATAGTAATTCCTGTGGAATTAATTGCCATTAGACATTGTGAAGACCAGTATTATAATGGGTTCAAAAAGGATTGGGTGATTTCAGGGAAGGGAAGGTTATCAATGGGTATTAGCCAAGTTAGCTATGAAATGAAACCTCTTACAGCCAGGAGCTGAGAGTGAACTACTAGGTATGGGTCATTCCATATATGCCCTGGTTTGGGATACTTTCTCAAAAGCATCTGGGACTGGCCACTGTCAAAGACAAGATAGTAGACTAAAGAGTCCGACTTAGTATGGCAGTTTTAATGCTCTTCTTGTGTAGTACATCTTAATCAGCTCCTCTGTTTTGATCTATGATCAATGCATGACTGATCAATCAGATCAATTTGTTAATGATTTCAGCCCTAATTTTCAGAGTACAACAAACAAATTTTATTGGCCTGACAAATGCCAGAACATGCTGCATATTTTTGAGTGCCATCTATGAACCATTTCCCTAGATTATTATATTTAGTGAGATCATTCCTGTAAGCATTCTGTTTCATGGTCTCCTGTAGTTGAAATATATCAACATTTCAGCAAAAATGCTTTCTAAATGGTTGTAAAAATACAAAACATTTGTTTAAAGAAAATCTGTATTTCAAAAGCAATTGCAACATTGCTTATTAAAAAGAGTGGCCAAGATTTTCAAAATTGGCCAATGATTTTTAGTCCCCAGCTTGCAATGCTCCAACAGGGGCTGATTTTCAGAAAGTGCTGAAGAGTTAGTTCCCCAGCAGAAAATCTAGTTCCTTTCAAGTGTCTTCTGTCGAGCATCCAAAAACTGAAGCACCCAAAACCAGTTACATTCAAACTTTCTCTTTTCCATTTCATCACTGCTATAACAATTATAGCAATGGTGGTTTTATTATTATTAATTATTATTATTATGTCTATTTTACCTTCCCTTTTATCCTCATTGCAACAAAACAAAATGTCTATTTAATCGAATAGTTTTTCATCTGTGGCTCTGTGAGGTATCTATATATCATTGCATAGTGGTGCTCTGTGTGAGGAGGGGTGTGGGAGAACGGCCTTGGGCGGCAGGGACCTTGCTGACGCCGCTGTCTACATGCTATGACCACCAGGATCTTCTTTTAAGGAGAGCAAGGAGGACTTCTCTTCATGTGGACTTTATTTTTGGTTTTTATTGCTTTGTTCATTTAAACATGGACTTCAGCTGGCCTGTCACTTTCCTGAGGAGCCCCACCTAGCTACTTCCGGTTTCAGGGCTATTAGGCGAGCCCAGTGCCATAGGCGCATGCTGGTTCCTTTTTTTTCCTTTGCTAGCTTTGCAAAGAGCGGGGTATATATCTTTTAGGAGCCAAGCTCTGCCACAGCCAGCTCTGTAAAGAGCAAGGCACTTACCCCCCAGGAGCCAAGCTCTTCCATAGCCAGCTCTGAAAAGAGCGAGGCATTTATCCCCAGGAGCCAAGCTTTGCCACAGCCAGCTCTGAAAAGAGCAAGGCACTCAGCTTTCAGGAACCAAGTTCTGTCACAGCCAGCTCTGTTAAGAGCAAGGCAAAGTCTCTTTGTTTGGGATTGTCTTTTTGTCCCTTCTGAAGGTTGGATCAATAGAGTTGGAATGCCTCCCAAAGCTAAGAGATCATTCACCACAGCCTTTAGTGTCACCTCCCTCTAAACAAAGGCAAATTGATGGCTTCCTAGCTCCTGCTGTGAATAATCGGAAGCCTATTAAAGGGAATTTTGTGGTTCCACTATGTAACTCATTTGCTCCCTTGACAGAAACACATGACTTTAGGAGTGTACCTGGTCCATCTCGCCCACAAGGAAGCGGTACAGATGAATCTGCCCTTGGCTTGGTGGAAGGTAATGGGAAGAAAGATCTGGACTCTGTGATTGAATCCCCTTTGGACAGTCCTTTTGGACATGATCTGTATACACCAAACATGCCTACCAAGAGAAAAGGCTACATTGATTCCAGTGACTTTGCTCCAGCTGTTCTTTTGGCTGACCATGTATTTATAACTGCTCACACAGTGAAATTCTTGTTTAAACAACTGAATCTATTGAACATGAAAATAGAAAATTTGCTTTCAACAGTTGCTCCTAGATGTGGTAATCAAGTCCCTTCGAGATTATCCTCCTGTTATTTTGATAATAATACGCCTATAAGTAACTATTTTAACCAATCTGGGTGTGACAACGAAAGATTACAGGAAGAATATTTTTTCTTTGATTCTTGTGGTATTCTGAAGGTAGATGATTTATTCCATTTTAGGGTTATGGGTGATCATGTAGTTTTTACAGTAGTGCCTCTTCCCAATGGGAGGTTACCATTTTGGTCTACCATCCCGTGAAGTGGCTGAACACTTCAGACTTCTCTTGAAGACCCCAATTACTAGCCACTAGGGATGGGACACCGGGGAGAATACTGGATACCGGATTTACCGGTATCAGATCTCCCTGGTATCCGGTTTACCGATATCGGCATACTGAATTTTTAACATTGGCCACTTTACTGGTTTTTTTACATTGCGGCCATTGAAGTCAATGGCCGCAATGTAAAAAAATCTGTAAAGCGGCCAGTGTTAAAAATCCGGTATGCCAATACAGGTAAATATTGGATTAATCTGATACACCTGATTATCGGGTGTATTGGATTTATCCGATACTGATATTCCCACCCCTACTTAGCCACACTAGCAAGAGAATTGATCACAACATAGTACATGTGAAAGGAAGGTGGTGTTTAGTGGTACAATTTGTCTCTTCTCAGATTGTGTCTGTGATTATGAACCATACTGAACTGCTGAATAGTAGGGCTATTTTTCCCCAAAGGGTATTTTCTAGAGGGCCGAATCAGGTTGTATTACACGCACGCACGCACGCACGCACGGCTAATCAAGAAATGACTAATGTAGATTGTGGTGTCACCCTGAGGCCTGGCCCAATTTCTAGTCTCTCACAGGACCCTAAGCCTTCTAATTTAGAGAGCAAAAAACAGAGGTAATTGACTTGACCTCTCCTGAAGATATGGAGACTCAGGTTGAAGAGAGGGGTAGAATAAACTTGTTGCCAGAGGAACTGGGCACTCTAAGGGCATATGGGAATCTTTTATTTGATGGACAACATAATATACTTAGTAGAATATCTAAGTTTTATGAACAGCTGGTAACAATTAAAGAAACAAAGGAGGGTGTAAAGAATGAAAATCAGCAAACCCAACCTGCCCCAAGCTGTTCTCAGGAGGGGCGGGGTATAAATCTAGAAATAAATAAATAAATAAATAAATAAATAAACAAACCTGGTTTGCAGGTAGCTTTGGGGTTCCAGGGTGGGTTGCAACAGGATATACTTACTTCCACTTTGCCCAAGTCTCAGGGATTTCTAACCCAAGAAGTAAAGAGTACAGTGGGGACTAGATTATTATTCTCCCCATTTAAAGAACCTCAATTCCTGGGAAAACCTCAAACAAGTCACGGTTCTAACCCTTTAGTAGAGGATTCCTCTTCAACTGCATGCCCTTTAAGGGAGGCAGTGTCTAGGCATTTAACTCCAGAAATCCTTTTGCTACCCCATGAAAGTATAGAGGGGATTTTGAATTTTGACCCTTGTCATTCTGGGATAGAAGGTTTGAATAAAGCTTCAGTGGAGAAAGATTTGGGCACTTTGGCCCATATTAAGCTCTCAGGCAGGGACCGTGTCTATCTTGTTTTTTGTAAAGCGCCAGGTACATCGCTGGTGCTATATAAATGCTTATAATAATAATAATAATTAATATTATGCACCCTATGGACCATGAGGGTAGTTTTTTATTTTGGAATCAAATAAAACTAACTCTCATGTAAGTGCTGTGCTTACTGATAAAAATTTAGACAACCTAGGGCTGTTGTCATTGTGTGACACTGTCAGCGATGAGATTACCACTATGAATCTGGAACCATCATCTATCCAGGGACAAAATACTCTGGCTATACCTATCCAGAATGAGGTGGTAAAAAAGGAGAATTCTGCTGAGACTCAGGTGGATAATATGAATTACTATCTTGCCCGTGCTTTGGATTGAAGGTGGGCAACACAGGGAAGAGATTGTTTGGCCTTTTGTTCGTGGAACATAGCAGGTTGGGGGCGGAAAGGAGACTGACCTCTTTTGGGGGGAACTTTCTGAGCCAGTTTGATATTTGAATTGAATGGGTATGCATCCTTTCATATGCCTGCAACATCTTTAAATACTAAAGGCAGATTGATGGGGGATTTGGTATGTTTCGTTTCCAATTCTTTAGACTTTGAAATTATCTTTTTGCAAGGTTGTCCACCCATCGCACTAGGTCTTATACTATCTCAACCATATTTGAGGTATATACTAATCACTGTTTATCTTCCACCTGTTTCCTCAAAGGGATATAGTATTGATCTTTAGCAACAATTGGAGGAATACATTGCGGGTCTTTTGTTCCAATTTCCTCAGACTCATGATCTTGACTGGTGATTTTAATGCCAGAATTGGCAACGATATTGAGGCTCTGTACAAATCATGTGAACGTAGGATGGATCAGGAGACCAACTGGTTGGTTGGTAGATGCTCTAAAGATTCAGGTATGAATTTGGCTGGTTTGACTTTTATAAAAATGCTTAACCATCTGAATCTTCAAATTTTAAATGGGATCACTCAGGGGGACAGGTATGGGGAACTGACATATTTATCTGATAAAGGGGGGAGTGTGATTGATTATTGCATCCTCTCTTCGGGTCTGATTCCCCAAGTGGAGGAATTTGCTGTTGGTTTGCATCAATTGAGTGACCATCAACCTTTGTTCCTGCAACTACAAGCATGTTCCAATGTTAGAACATCTGCTAGATACGCTCCACTATTAGATCAATCCATGTCCCTGGATAAATACACTCACCCAAAATGGAATTTGGCTATGAACACATAAGTCCAAACATTTTTTGTACTCCCTGCTATCTCTGCCTTATGGGAATCATGTGTTACTGATATTAATGATGGGGAACTGATTAAAGCCTTTGAGGATTTTTTCCTCAGGCTTAAATAGATACTAGAAGCTAATAAGACTAATAAGGTGTATATGAATAGGCACAATCTTGGTTGATTCGATAAAGAATGCTCTACTATGAAAATTAAAATAGCTAATATCTATCTACTTTGTAAAGTGCCATGTACACTGCTGGCGCTATATAAATGTTTGTTAATAATAATAAAATAATCTATCTGGCATATAGGCGCTCTAACCTCATTAAGGTCCCAAGGGAATTCTACGAGCTAATGAGAGACTATAGGCAGGGGCGTAGCAAGGTTGAGAAGGGCCTGGGCTCAAGCCTTAGTTATGGGCCCCTCATGTGCGCGCGCGCACTCTGAAAACCCAAAGTGGGCGAGGCTTAAGGGAGGGGCGGGGCTTAAGGGAGGGGGAGGGCCTGCCCATCCCTAGCATCCTTCTCAGCGCCACATGGAACCTTATGGCTGGCAGAGCTCTAGGGAGGGTCTTGTACATTGTAGGCGGAGTCTCCAAAAATCCAGCAACAACGAGTTTTCAGCATTAAGATGTGATGGGCAAAACATTAGTTTACACTGGGAACTCCTTGCTGCTGAGTAAAACCCTACCACTTGGAGACTGAGAGAACCCTCCTACTAGCATCTCATCCAGTAAGTGGATGGGACTCCAGTAGGACAACTCACTCTCTCTCCAT
>QEPC01003825.1:647412-674392 GCA_003113815.1 Sphenodon punctatus | reverse complement strand
GGAAGGCTGGGAGGACAGGAGGGAAGGGGAGTGGGGCAGGCTGGGGGGGCAGGAGGGAAGGGGGATGGGGGAAAGCTGGGAGGGGGTGAGGGCAGGCTGAGGGTGGGGCAGGGGGGAAGGGGGATGGGGCACACTGCAGGCTGGTGGGGTGTGAGGGAAGGGGGCCCGGGGGAAGGTGGGGGGGCACACGCCACTGACCTGAGGCTGGGCCCGGGGGTCCCCATTGCATGGCAGTGGCATTGCTCCACCAGGGACACGCGCGCTGCCCCCCTGCGGTAGTTACCCTGGCATATCTTATTTGGCATGCAGCATTGAATTACTGGCTCAGATTGTCCTTTTTAAATCTAGAATGTATTTTGCCATTGATTTTTTCTGATAATTTTGCTTGTGTTTGGATATCAAAGTACAGGATAAGATCAAACAAATGGGGCTTTCTATCCCCTGTTTAATATCACAGGGATATGAAAGGGCCAAAGTGGAACTTCTCCAGCGATTTGTAGATATTGAATACCAGAATAAAACGTCAATGATATGAGAGGCAAGATCTCTCTCTGGTTATCTACCTGTAATGCCCCATGGGAAGTTCAGTGCAAAGTATCTGTGTGGGAGAAAGGTCTCCTTTCTTCCACACAGAGAGCTATGTTCCTCAGGGTGAGGCTAAACATTTTCCCTTCAGCCCTGTTAGAGGGCCGATGTAAGGGTGTTCTATTTCATCAAAGAGTCTGCCCTTGTGGGTCAGGTGAGGTGGAAACAATTGCTCACATCCTACTGTATTGTAGACTATATCTTGATACCAGAGAGAGGTTACTTTCTCCTTTAGTAAGTGTCACACTCGAGCTCTGGTTTGTAAAGGAAGGAAGACGGTGCCCGTCAGGATAGTATGTGGGCCTGTTAAGTCTCGCAGAGACTAGGTCCCTATCATCATAGGGCGCAGAGCACCAGAGAAGGCCTGAGCCTCTCTGTTCCCTACCGAGATCCCAGTCACGCACATTCATGCTGGAAGGGGGGTCAGGGAGGACTGGTGGGATCTTGTGGGGATTGAGGGGTAGGGACCCTGGGTGAAGAAGGGAGGAAGGAGGGTTGACACAGTGCTCAGGAACGGGGAAGGGAGCTCCGGGAAGGGGGAAAGGAACCCACATTTGCACCCAGTCACGCACCTTGCACTCACCCAGTTGCATACCACAAGGGAGGGAGGATACCCAGGACACAATCACTTAACACACAACTCTAAACAATACACACAATGCCAAGAAATGCACAAGGAGAACACTTAGCTTTCAGACAGGGGCCAGCTTCTCGCTCTGATTACCGGTGCTGGCTGATTCCCAGCGCCGGCTTTTAACCCTGCAGCCCCACCCCCCGATGTGCCTGTAGCCTTGAGGAACACCGCAGCAGCTCAGACACTGACCCCGGGCTCCACAGCATCACCAGAAGTGGCGTATCTCCACTGTCAGCTGGATCGGTTGCCTTAGCAACCAAAAACAGCCACGGTGCTGGGGGAGCCACGGCTAGCGGCACTGCAGGCAGAGCATGGGCAGCGGCAGGGGCAGAGCTGCCAGACATCCTCGGAGCCCCCTACTGACAATAAGTTCTTTACCAGAAAGATCACAGGAGGTTTATGCTTCCTTCTTACTAGCTGATAGTATTCCGGCCATAATTCTCGCTGTTGCAAAATTCTTGGCATACGTGTGCAGGATCAGAACACAATATCTCAATGATTGGGAACTGGAATAGGTCAGCTTATTTAATTGGGGTTTTTTAGTTATGTATTTCACAGGAGGACTGTTTTATTTCTGTATTTTTATTTTTGTATGATTCTATTTTGTTATCTTTGTATTTATTTGTTTGTGTATATGTCAAGACCTATGGTCAAGCATTCCAATAAATATTCATTCATTCATTCACATAGTATATAAGGAAACTGGGACACAAGGAGATTAAGTGATGTACCAAAAATCACACACCAGGTCAATGGCAGAAACCGAGATAAAACCCTGATTTCCTGCTTCTCAATGGAGAGGGCTACCCATGACCCCCCTTCAACTTTAGTGGAGATAAATAACTGATTACTGTGCTTTAGTCAGATTTAGTAAATAATACTTGGACATTTCTTGTGACATTGCACAAAACTCTTGAGCTTTGTGCAGGTATTTGCCATGATTTAAAATGCTATTTGATACTTTTTATTAGACCAACTTCTGTTGGTGAGAATATGCAAGATTTTGGACCAATATGGGCCCTTCATCAGGCATGGAAAAAAATCAAGTCTATGAATATGAATCCCATCTGCAGATGCCACATCCTCACTTGTGGCTATGACCCTTAGTCTGGGAACCTCTCAATGAAAGGGCTGAAAAACAGGTAGGCTCAATCATCTTCCAGAATGGACATTACGTCTACTGAATGGACTATTTCATGCTGAAATGACTAAGCACTAGTATGGACAAATCTGTACTATCCCCCTAGTTAGTTCCAATTCCCCAAAGAAAGATCACCCAGAAAGACTGCGTGAATGAATATACCAGAGGTTCAATCAATCAATCAATTTTATTTATGGCCAGAGGCCAAATCAAATAGCAGAGGTTTATCACCAGAGGAATATATACCCTATTGAGAAAGCCTTTGCAAGACTAGGTATGGCAAAAGACCGTATAAGGTCTTTGACGTTCGGCCAAGCAGTAGCCGAAATAAGGCAGAGGATATTGGACCAAGAGGCCCAAACGGAACTAGCAACTATACGTGTACAGGGGATAGCTCCTGAGTATTCTTGCTTTAGGGCCAATGGGCCTAGGCCGAAATACCTAGACTGGCCACAATCACACCATAGGCGTGTGCTAACGCTCTTTAGAAGTAATCTATTCCCAACAGCGTTAGTAGAGGGGAGATATGCAAAAATACCAAAAAATCTTAGACTGTGCCAGAAATGTGACAAGGCACTGGTGGATTCAGTGCAACATTTATTGCTGCACTGTTCGAGGTATGATAATATGAGAAGGACAATACTGGGCAAATATTTGGAAACCTTGCCCACCTTTGCAGGAGATGACCTGAGATTGCGCCTCCTACTAAAAGGGGATGACTCTAGCTGCTCTAGGGCAGTGGCAGCGTTTGGAGCCAAGATCTTGGGTGAAATGGCCTGATGGTTTGTGGGAGCTAACTGGGGGATAAGCTGCAGTAAGGTATGCCTTGGGGAAAAGCCAGGTATTAGCAGTAATAGAGACCTGTGAGCTTCTGAAGATGGGATTAGAGAGGGAAAGGCCCAAACGGGGGTTAAGCAGACTTGACATTGAATTGGGAAAGGTAAAGAAGTACCACTTCACTTCCCCAATGAACTAATGCTATTAATGCTACTAAAGGGGCTGTAGTAGGCAGGCAGTTTATTGAGGCAACAAAAAAAAAAAAAAAAAAATCTATGGCTATTTAGTGCGAAGAGACAAACATATAAGCAAGCAACTAGAAGTGGCCTGAAGTACTTGTGTTTGGCTCAAGAGTAGCTCCCTCATATATGATTGCGCACCCTCCTGGATGATGATAGCTGGGAGAACTGTTTTAATGGGTAGTATATATATTGAAATAGTATGCTTGTAACAAACTGAGAGAGGGGCCCAAAACAAGTATGGTTATTGTGCCCCATGTGAATAATTGAACCGAAGGGTGTTTTAAGTTCCAAGGCTGCATACCAGAGGCAAAATGTAAATAGTGGAAGGCTAGGATGAGGCAGAAGTAAATGCTGTAAATTAACAAACCAGCAAAAAGCTTTGGAATATCGCCAGGGAGGAGGGATGAATTACCCCCTGGGAAAGATAATGCCTCGACAGCTTGAGGTGCCCTTTGTAAATTAATAACTCAGTAAAATGCTTCGGAATATCGTTAGGGAGGAGGGATGAATTATCCCCTGGGAAAGATAATGCCCCTATAGTATAAGTGTCTCTTGTATAACTGCGAAGAACACACATATACATATCTTTATTTAGATGACAACTGTTAAAGCACTGAAAGTATAAACTATAAATTATATTCATCTTATTTTCAATTTAGACTATATAATTTTCGGCAATACCCTGCCTCACCCTATGTCGTTAAGCCTCTTAATGTATGTGTGCTTTGGTTTTTTGTATTATTTGAGTGATGTACTATGCATTAAGTACTCCTGTGTTAAGGAGTTTTCTTTTAATTTTTTTTATTCTTTTCTTACTGTGGGACATGGCGAAAGCTAGTTCCCACAATATTGTAATATTATAATAAATTCATTCATTCAAATTCATTCAAATTCACCAGAGGAATATACCAGGAAGATTAAATCAAGTGACACTACACAGAGCAGCACTGCTTTTACAAATGTTAGTGTTCTTCAGGGTATTTTCTAAAACAATATTTGTTATTTTCTGCATGATCATGCTTGTTTTTATTTTTTCACTAATAGGCCAAAATAATCCAAGTGCAAAACAGCATGAATGTCTTGGAAACAAGGGGTCTACTAGTGTCAAGAGTTAGGTGATTGGAAGGAAACAGTTTATTCTAAATATTTTAAGAACTGCAGCAGAAGAGTGAAGGAGTGTAAATGACTCATCTGATCCAGTCCATCATTAGTCCAAGAGTCTTGTTTTAGGCAATATTAGTAAAAGTTAAGTTTCCTGCAAGTTTGCTCATGCCGACACCACCTCTTTGTGGAGAAAGGTTTAATTGGAAACAGTGATAAATGCACAACAACAAAAGTGCACTCAGGTTTTGACTGGCTAAATTGAACTGAATTCTTATAGTCAGCAAAGACACTGGATAGGGTGTTTTCAGATGTTACGCGATCACGATCAACCACAGTCAATCCTCTGTGGTGGTGGATGGTCGCGTAACGTGTGTTTGCTCGCCGCCAGATGTTCACCATGGTGAACCACCGGCGGTGAGCAAATTGACCACGCTTTCGAGGATGGTCCTGGCACCATCTTCAAAAGCGTGGTTAATTGAACCAAGGTCCAGAATCCGTGGCCAGTAACGTCTGTTGCCGCCGCCGATTCCGGGCCATGCTCCAGACCCCGGGGCGGAATCGGGTGTAGCAGCCGCATTGGCCGCTGCGCCCGCCTGTCTCCTGGAGGGCGGGCGGCCTGGGGAGCGTGGCGGGGCGGGGCTGTGCTGTGCACGGGGCTGTGCGGCAGCACCACCCCCTCCCTCGATTCCTCTCTGGGATCAGCCGGCTTGTCTGTTGATGGGCCGTTCTGATTCTGGCGGGGAATCAAGTGTCCTCAAAGGCTTTGCCAATAGCTGGAGCATTCAGCTGTGTTGAAGTCTTCCCCTAGACTTGAATGACAGCAGGATAAAACCCCAAATGATTTATCCTTTGTCAGGGGCATTGCCCCTCCTGCCACCAAAGGACACATCCTGCCCCCCAAGTTCCCAAACCCGATTTAGAAGCTGCAGCATGCTGGGTGCTGTGGTGCTGGGCTGGTACCATGGCTGCCTGAATAGCGCCGCCCTTCCGGTCTCCTGGGATGCGCTGCATTCACCGCTGCTGCTCCTGACATGCCACTGGGGCTGGGATTCCTTCCACGTGGCTTTATTGGGGGTGGGGTGGAGAGAGGAGGAGGTGGAGCCGAGCTGGAGAGGGAGCGAGCCAGAGGAGGAGGCAAGGCCAGAGATCCAGAGGCGGAGCAATGCCAGAGTGCAGCACTGTGAGGAGGAGGAGTCTGCTAAGGATGGATGAATGGAATCCTTTAGAGGACAAACTTCAAATGTTTGCAGTATGAGCGGCTGCTCCTGGCGCCATTCCGCAGATATTGGTGTGGACAGTACGCTTTTCTGCCCAGTTGGGGGCAGAGTTGGCTGAGCCCCTATAGGGGTGCAGAATAACACCATTTTAAGGGCTGCCTGGGCGGCTGAATCAGACGCCCCCAGGCCAACAGGCAGGCACAGGCTGCAATTCTTTCAGCCACCCTGCAGGGGGAGAGATCAGAGATTATAAGAGTATCGTTGCCATTTTCTCTCCCTCCCTGCCTGCCAAATGTGATCTAAAGTTACAGTGTCTCACAAGAAAGGTACTGTAATCTATCTGTTGCATATCAATTCTTTGATTTATCATTTTTGTTGTATTTTAGTGTGGAATTCACATTGCTTTCTTACAGTGGCATTATAGGGTTAGGGTCTCTCTCTACCACCTCATTTCTAATGGAATAGGACAGCGTGTGTGTGTAGTACTTCATGCTGCACTTCATCCAGGCCAATGCAAATTAATTTCTAGAATCTCTAGATGGAGTCACTTCATGGGCCAAATGGTAGAACTGCATAAAAGTACATATGCAAATGTGTACGTGTTGGCTGTTTTGGTGGAGGGAAGTTACTGGAACAGACTTAGCCATGAAGGGACAGAATCAGTTGTAGAGTTAAATGGGCAGGAAAGGGGGGGACTGGGGTGGGGAGGAGGCTAATGGGGCCAGGGCTAGAGGGATAAGGAGTGAGATTAGGCAAAGGGAGAAAATTGGGGGCACAAACAAAGGGAACTAGGTGGGTGGTTTGGGCACACACATTGCAATACTTCTCCCCACACATGCATGCACTGTTTGGAAGGATGAAGGCTCAATCTCCTCTTCTACTTTTTGACCACAGGGAGCTAAGAGAGGAACACAACTGCATTCCAAGGAACTTCACTAGTTCTGAGCCACTGATATTATAGCTAAACTCTGGAGGGGAAAAAGAAAAAATTGGGCTGACTATTGCACTAGTATGTGGAACTCTTCATGTAGGAGGAAATTGATTCCACCTTTGAAGATATTTCTGAATTGTATCTTCTTATCATGTCTCCATTTCCCAGTACATTTTGTGCTCTAAACGAGTACAATACTTGTTTAGTTTTCTCTCTGACATTTTTTGTAGTAGTTTTCAGTCCTTGGTAGATGTCTAACAGTACAGTCATTTGTGTTTGTTCAGTAGTTAAATTAATGCATAATGAGTTCCTATTAATTTAGCTTTCAGGTGGTGTCACATTTGTTTTTAATATTCTTCATTGTTATTATGTTATTATGTAGTATGTATGCTGTCAATTTTAATCCAGAAAAAGTGTGCTCCATATATCAAAAGTTTGGGAAGCACTGGTTTAAGGAAAAAAAACTAGGCCACGCAAGATACATCTAGATGTGCAGGTCCCCCTAGTCTTGAAACTAAGAAATAATCAAGAGATCTCTTCTGACAGGACTTCTCAAATATTTTGTCCCTCTTGCTGTGTGATAATGCTTGAGAAAAGTTGAACTTTGAATGTTTGAACTGGTTGGGATATTTTGGTCAGGTCATAGTGGAAAAAATCACAGGCAAAATATAGCAGCTTTTCCAAATAATTTATTTGGTGATTAAGGACACTTAAATACTTGCTGATTTTGCACGCAGCCAACCTTGGTGTATTTTTGAAGGAGAAAATAGCCACATTAGCAACTTTACATTTTGCCCCCCACTCTACTTTGAAGTTTGAGCTGGGGATCGTAAGGAGTTTTCCATGTATTTTTTTTTTCCATGAATCACTATCACTTGTTCATTACTCTGGTCTGGGAGCTTGGAGCTTTCAGCTTTCAGGAAGGACTGAAAGTGCTATACCAGGGGTGGGGTATCTTTTCCCACCTAAGGACCAATTGCAGCTTTTATGGCAGGTGTGCATTTTAGGATTCCACATAATGCTGTTGGGTTTGTAGCATTTTCTGTATGTTTTCAAGACAAGACGTGTGAATGTTCTATTCCTTGTGTGCATGTTCTATTCCACTGATCATGATTAGAGCTAAGAATTTGTCACGAGCAGGACAAAAGTCACATTTTTTTGTGACTTTTGCCTCCCTCCATGAATTTTCAGTTCTTCCCATGACTTCTGTGATTTCCCCAAGTTTTTCGAGATTTCCATTCCACCAAACTGAAGAGCAGAGACGGCAACAAGCTGGCGAGAAGAGTATGCTCAATGGTGCTAAGAAGATCTGCGGTGTCTCCCTGGAGCTCCAAACCCCTCCCTGACTGCGGAGACATGACAGCATGGCAAGAAGCCAGCGAGAATAGCACACTGGGTACCACTGGGTAAAGCCACAGCCTCTCCCTGGAGCTCCAAACCCCTCCTCAGTGTTGTTTCTTGTGGAGCTTTGGGCATGGTCAAGTGGTGGCACAGCATTGTGTGGCAGTGGGATCAGAGGCAGAGAACGTTACCATTGTCAGAGCTTCAAGAGGCACCCAGGAGGAGATGGCAGCATTTCCTCTACCTTTATCCCCGGCTTGGGGTTACAATCTGAGCCTGGGGCTTTCAAAGGGCTTTACAATCCCTGGGTTTACAATCTAAGGGGTGGGGGGTGTTTTCTCCTTCTTCTATTCTGTGCTGGATGGGTTACAATCTGTGCTGGTGTGGGTGTTAAATTCTAATCCCTGGGTTCACAATCTAGGTGGGGGCGGTTAAAAATACAATATTGAATAAAAGTTTTTTTTAAATTACCCGTGAGTTTTCCATGATTGACCAACTCATGACTTTTTACGAAAGTTTCCATGAAAAATTTGTAGCCCTAATCATGATCATGTAAGTGTGCAATTTTTGGCTTGGCTCCACCTACTGTTGAGTTGGCTCTGCCTACCATTGGCCCTGCCCACTGCCCCACCAGCCTCAGAACATACCAGCCGCCACTGAGCTTTCGTCAGCAAGTGCCAACTTCCTCAGATGCATGAAGTGGCCTGGCAGTTGGCATCTGTATAAGAGGTTGCAGGCAATGAATTAGTTTGCATAGAGAGAATAAAACACATAAATAGATCAAGTAACAACCCAAGGTACAGACAAGGTTTTTTGCTGTTTTTAGCGCCAGAGACCAAGGGCACTTTCAGACCTTCCCTCCCTGAAAGCTCCTCCCCCGCGTGGCTTTGCCAGCAGACATGCACAGGAATGCAGAACTGGATTTCCTGCTCTGCATTCCTGCGCGTGTCTGCCAGTAAAGCCGTGCAGGGGGGCTTTCAGACCAGCCAATCCCTGCGCATATCCTGGCTGCGCATTCCCTTCCACAGCCAGAATATGCATTTGGGGGGTGGAGGGTGGGGGAGGTCTGAAAGCAGTCTAACATGGCTACTCTTCTGGAATTTGTACCTATGGAAGGCACTGGATTCAGCCGAATGGAGTAGAATTCTATCAACCTCACAAAGAAACTGGCCCAGATACAAACAGGCATCTTCTTTCTGTCCAAAGGCAGAGGACAGAAGATCATACCCAACTGACTTCAAATTAAAAATTAGTTACAATCTACGTACCCCACAGACTATGCTGAGAGATTACGCTATATACTCTCAAGGAAATTAAGGAACCACCTGATTAGCATCTTATACTTCAAGCAGAAGCAGATTAAGGATAAATTCTCAGAGTTCATGCTTGCTGCAGTTTGGACCTAAGTACTAAATTTGTAAATTTCCTATTTCATTTAAAATTTTTAACTTAAAAAAAACAATTCAGTAGTGCACAATTTCTACCATTACTTGTATTCAGTACTTTAAATTTCCATCTCTAGTTAAATAAAGTACTAATAGTGAGTAGAAGGTCGTTTTTTATCCCAGCTGGACAATTGTACTAAATTGAGTTTTTCCACCATCTCTTCATTCCTCCTTTGTGTGTGTCTCAGCATGAAGCATCAATGATACAAATAGGCTGGGCACCAGAGATAATGTCATTGTTTTACCAGAGCCGTGCCAATTTCTACTAAACACAGGGCAAGCAAATGTTCAGTTCCAAACCCGGTGAGAATGCATTTCAGTAGGTGGGTTTTTTTGTGTGGTGGTGGTTGTTGTTGGTTGGTTTTTTCCTTGTGGATTTAAAAAGGCCACCTGCAAAAGTTCACATTTCCCTCAGCAGTAGTTTCCACACAGATAAATGACTGAAATAAAAATCAGTGGTGCCACTTTCCTATGTTAAAAAGTCGGGATTGCCATGTTAGTCCCAAGTATGTTAAAGGCAAGAGACAATGGATGTTTTCAGACGTGACGCTAACCCCAGTTTAACCACACTTGAATCACACTTGAACATTCCTTATGCTTGGGTGATTTCAGACGTTACAGGCGCCCGGTTCACCACAGTGGATTCCCGGTGGGGGTGAACCGAACAACCACCCCCCGTGGTCAAAAAATGGTCTGAATAGACGTGCTGGCTGCTCCCAGCGGGGAATCGGGGAGGGGGAAGGGCCGCGCAGTGCAACATGCGGCCGCACGGCCCTGCCCCCTCCCACACTCCCCCGCCGCCCGCCCTCTGGGGAGACAGGCGAGCACCGTGGCCAATGCGGCCGCAGCCCCCAGCCGCTTTGACCATGGCCCGGAATCCCACCCAGAATTCCGGGCCGTGATCGCCAGCCAGACGTTATTTTTTATTGCTTCCCGCCGGGAATCACTTTGAACACGCTTTCGGAGCTCGACCTGCGGGGAGCCCTGGAAGTGTGGTTGAAATTGACCCCATGTGGGAATCGGCTGTGGTGAACATCTGGCGGCCACCAAACAGACGTTCAGGGTGCTTTGGCCCCGCAGTGAAATTGACCATGGTTCACGGTGGTTGAGTGTGATCTCGTAACGTCTGAAAATACCCCATGTTGCAGAGCTGTATTGGTACCCTATGCAGCCTTGCAATATGCATAAGAAATGTTCAAGTGTGGTTAAAGTGTGGTTAAACTGGATTTAGCGTCATGCCTGAAAACACCCAATGTAGTTCAGATGATACCTTTTCTGGCCCAACTTCGCTTGGTGCATGTCAGCTTTGAAAGCGAAAAACTTGTGTACTCCAACAACAGAAGTTGATCCTGCTCAGAGATTCTCTGGACTATTTTGTCCATTGTCCTGTGGAAAGGGCTAGCACCTTAGTTCGTTTACCTACCTTCTATAGCTCTTGCTCTAAACAGTATTTGTGACAGGAAACCTGACAGCTCAGTAACGTTTTAAAAGATTTTATCTATAATAGAAACTCCAGATAAAACTGTATATAACTGCATATGACATCCTGTATAAGAATCAATTAATTTCAAATCAAAGATATTTTAGTAGCATGATAGGTGGAGTCCTTATACCAAAGCAAGAGGAGAACTGACAGATTCCTACGAAATCTGTCAGAGGGATGGGATGTGTTGGCCACTGAGGAGGGGTTTAGCTTTTGAGTGTGGTCCTAAACAGGGGCAAAGCTAACAATGGATTTGCTAATGGAATTATAATTGCAGTGGTTGTGTGAATGTGGAGAGGGTGGCAGGAAACAGAGTAAGAGATCTAACAAGCTCTGATCGCTTTCAGCCAAAAAAGCCAATACAGAAACTTCAGGCCCTTGAAGACCAGTGTATCCTCCATGCCAGCTGCTGCAGGCTGGTATTAAATGGCCGAGGCGCAGGGGGTTCTGCGGGTAAGTGAAGGGGGACACCAGGGAAGCCACCCAAGAAGTCAGGACAATAAAGAAACGAGGAAGCCAATCAGCGGGGCAGCCAACGAACCCAGGGGGCTCTGTTCCCATCCATTTGCGGGCGAGAAATAGGCGACAGGCATGGGGCGCCTCCCTGCTTCAAGGCACTGATCTGCACTTGGACTTGTTCAGCCCTCAGGCAATGCTCAGGGGGAGTTGACCGGGCAGGAGGAAGTGTCCCTGGATGCCCTGGACTCCGGAGTGGGTGGAGGCCGGTGCACACATGAGCGCCTTGCTACTGGCTGGCGGGGAGCAGGCGAGACGCACCTGTTGCGGCGAGGGCGGGGGGGTTGCATCTGCTGCCCCAAAACCATGGCAGCGACTCGGCGGCCTGGCCCTCTGCCTGGCACTACCTCCCGATCTCCCGCCCCGGCGGCCACCCAGGCAGCTCCAGCCAGCCCAGTGCTCATGCGCCCGGGGAGGTTTAAAGCCAGAGCGGTCCCCTTGGCTCGCAGCATCCTCCAAGGCAGAGGCGGCTGTGGATCGGCGGCTCCCTCCAGCTAGTGCGTGCGCTGCAGCATCGGGGACTCTCTCTATCTCGGGGTAGGTGCCCTGCTGTCAGGTTCCTCCCGAGCAAGGGGCGATCAAAGACCACCAGGTAGGGCAAGGGTAGGCGGGAGGGGGGCCCTCTCACCTCTGCAGGCATGGGGGGAGGGAGCCAGCCAGCCAGCCCCCCTGCCCCGCCCCCCTCCCGTTAACCACCTGCTCGCCCAGTCTTACCCCCTAAACTCTTTCTCCCTTCTCCTAGGTGGCACCATGTCTCCTGCCCTGCTCCTCCTAGGTGGGTATCATCAGACTGGGCTCCCCACCTTTCCCGGGTGGGCTGATTGCCTACCGCCCCGCTGACCCCCAAGGGCAAAGCGCTCCCTGTCGCAGTGACCCGCGGACGCGCAGTTCTGGAGGAGGGAGCGCGCTGCCAAAGCCACTAACGCTCTTCTTTCTACTTGCAGTTGCCTTGCTGCTGTCCAGCCCGGCGCGGGGAAGCGACAGCTCGGGTGAGTCCGCATTCTCGGTTACTTACCACCAGCTGCTTGCTGAGGGGTCGACGTTTGACTCCGACTCAGTCCCGGACCGCGAGCTACAAACCACTCCTGGAGTAGTCCCACCATCCAAGTCCTACTCCGGGGTAAGTGGTTTGTGGATCGAGGCTAGGGTATCCCCTGCAAAACCACCAGGCTAGATTCACTAGTAATGAGGTTGACCCTCCGCAGGAGATGGATGGATACATTCGCTGGTTATTCTGGACAGGGGTCGCTGCGCTCCGCACCCGTTTGGGTTCTAAACTGCTTTGTGGGAGCTTATATTTCTCCTTATATATATATTTCCTTACCGCTCACTCTAATACCTGTAAAACTGCCCTCCCGTGAACTAGCCACGCTCTTTTCCCTTCGCCCCAACCAGAGGTGGTTTGTTTCTCCTTGAACTGGAGTTCTTCCTGTCTCCTCTGCTGGGGATTTGTGCCCTCCTTGGGTCAGAGGCATCCCTGTCTATAAAGAAGCCAGGTATAAGAGCACCTGACGATTCCTTGGCAGGTTCTACTCCACACGGAACTGCTATTCACTCCTGATCTCATCACAGTTCAGAACTCGAGGGCTTTTTGCTTTGTGAGTCCCCAGACCTGCTGCTGTTGAATTTTGAAGTGATTTACCCCTCCTGCTTTGAACCCCCCCCCCCCCCCCATGCTTATGAGAGTTAAGGTCACTACAGCGCTTGTGTTTCAAGCTGAATTTTCAGTGTTATGAAACCTGTGCATATAAATTGCTGATCCTGTTTTTAACAAACAATAATAGTCCTGTTTTTATATAAAAAGGGATATAGCACATTTTTTCACTATATGGTCTTATCTCCTGCTCTGTACAGAATTGTGTGATAGGACGAGTGTAATGGGGCAATTGCATAGCACACTGATTTATGCGACGAGGAAAAGGCATCTTGAATTATCCAGTGATTAGTAGATGTAGTTGTGTCACTTAGTTCCAAAAGTGGGCAAGGTGTCTTGCTGACAAGCATCTTGCTCCAAAGAACTAAAACTAAACACCTATCAAAGTGATGCTGGGAACAGTCACAAGTGAAATGATTTGGCAGAGTTGATGTTGACAGCGTGTTGACAATTCATGTCTGATAGGTTCTTCCTCAAAGAAGTGTCATGACAAAAATGATGGAAGAGCTAGGGTGTGTAGGTGCCTTGGAAGTAGTGATTCTTAAGGAAAGTATCCTTAGCACAGGCATATACTGTTGCAGTGGGGGCAAGTGTCCAGTGTAAAAGAAACTGAATAATTGCATTAGGCTGTGTATGACAAAGACCTGTGGAGGCAAATGCAGCAGCAAAATGTAAAAGATTGGATGTCCAACAATCTTTGATCATTCTATAGCTACAATAACTAATACCCAAACCTCAAGCCACTTTGGTCATGATTTTGAACTGGAATTGAAGATCAGTAGAGAGTGTGCTCACTATGAGCGGCATTTTGATAAATGGCACAGTTCAGTGGAACTCTGCTGCTAGGAGAACAGTGACTCCATGGAAACAAGAATCCCACCCAAGAGGACATTAGGTGGTACAAAAATAGAAGACACAAATCGAATGAACAGCCAAGAAACCTGACCACATTGTTTCCTGTTTTCAATGGAAACTCTCTCCATTGTGTCCTTCCATCAAGAGAAAAATGGAGGTTAAGGAGCCTACATAACAATGAGTTCCCTTTACAGAGGAAATGGAACACACTCCTGTTCTCAAAATGGTGAGTTACTTCCTTTACTTTTTATGCAAAATGTAAGGTTTTACCTTTCAAGATTGTACACTAATCAGATAGTTAGTATATTTACAGCTAACAAGCAAAAAAACTACTAGTCAGATCTTAAATGATATCATTAATACCCTATATAAAATTGTTATTATGGACATTTGAAATAGTCTTGTACTTGGCATTTGAAATGGACATTAATGCGAAATATAAGGTGGCTTTAATTTTTTCTGTTCATTTTACAGGTACAATAGGAGAGAGAAGAGACTGACAGAGCAAGCTAGAAGGGCATTTTCAACCACAATAAAGGAACAAGCAAAGTCCTCCTGCACATTTAAGGTATTTGAAAAATGAAATTATTATTGTATTATGAGAGGATACTGGTAACGTATACCTTGAATTTAGAAAAAAAATTGAATGGCTAGAGGAAGAATAAAATTAATATGCAGAAATTATTAATAATTATGTGTATAGCACCAACAATTATCCTTGTCCTGAGGAGCTTACAGGCTAGAATGGACATGGGGGGGGGGCACATATGGATACATTAATGATGCTGAGACGTTGCAGATATATGTGCTTAGCTTAGTTAAAAGGGAGGAGAGGGATTCTAAGGGATGGAAGCCTAAGGAGAGGTATAAATGAACCATCAAGAAGGATGAGGAGTTGGGGAAGGCCTGGTGGAAAAGGTAGGTTTTCAGGAGAGATTTGTAAGTATGGAGGGGAGGAGCAGAGTGTGTGTGTGTTCAGGGAGGGAGTTCCTGGGGGGCAGCAGGGAAGTACGGAAGTAGGGACAAAGATGGTTAGGGAGCAGAAGCTGAGGTTGGTAACAGAGGAGGAGCAAAGGTTCTTGGGTGGGAATGCAGCAGGAAACAAGGGCAAAAAGATAGGCAGGCAAAAAGATGGCTAGATATACAGGCATTTTTAAAAACTTAAGCGTTTTTTAATTTTTTTAAAAATCAGCCCATTGTTTTATAGTTGAATCTTAAGGTCAGAATAGACTGATGGAATGAATTATTCCTGTCTAATTACCTGTGTCAAATTTCTCCTGTTTTTACTCTTGGGGCCCACTAACCTTTATTTGCTTAAAATATAGAGTAAAAACAGATGTGCAGGTGGCCCGGCCATTCTCCGACCTGGCCCAGGGCGAAAAACAGCAGCAACCACTCTCCTGGTTGCTGGACAGCACTGAACAAATGTGCCGATTGTTGGGAGAACTGTCCCACCACCTATATGGCCCAGGTAGGAGGAGGGGCCCACAAGAGACATGTGGGCAGCTGGCCCCACTCCGCTCCCAGCACTATATCCCCGCCATGACAGGCATTGGCCCTGCTGCGGCCCACAGGGGCAGCCCTTGGCCTGGAATGAGCACCCAGGAACTTTGGGAGGACCCCTGCCAGGCCAGTCACCTACCTGCTCTGGGGCCATCCTTGGCCAATATCTGGTGGTTCAGAACCACATGCGACAGCGGGCCCATGTCACATCTGCTTTTGCCCATATTTTCTGAAAGGCATCTAGTCTCTTGTACCTAACCCAACAACAATTTAGAGCCCTGTTCCTGCTCTATTCTAATGTGCTGGAGTCAAAGCAGAATGGGGCTCTAGAAGACTCCGATGAAACTGTTTATATATGACCTCAAAATTATAAATACTCAAATGTGCAAATTTGCTAGGTGGCTGTGATTAACCTGAAAATGAAATGGAAAGTATTAAAGATACAACACAAAGAAGTAAACAGCATGGCCACAATGAGCTAACCAGTTTTTAACTATGACCGTCCTATTCTATAGTAAGGTCCAAATCATGGCCAGCAATTTGATGCATTTCTTAATACAATGTTTTACAGTGTAAACAAAGCTTATGGGCTACTTATGTTTGCAAGCATATATAACTAATTGTTCAAAAGATCAAGACAAATAGGAAAATGAACACTTGAATTTTGTGATCCAAGCTATAGGAAATGCCAGAAGGAAAACACAGTGGGAGCAGGGACAACTGCATGATATAGCTTTGAAAGGCTAGATCATTCCTGGTGTGATCAATGACCCAGAGGTTTTTGTTTAGATGTATAGGCAACCTAGGGAATGCTCAGGTTAACAAAATGTGGCTGGCTTTTTAATTTCACCAATGTTCTATTAAGTATTTAGTGCCTTGTTTGCAAGGATGAGAAAGTTAGTCCTTTGCTTACAGTTATATATGTGGCAGCGCTTAATACTGCAAAAAGGTCAATATGGGGAGCCACCCTCGCCCACTTAAATCAGTGGGAGCTGAACTATTGATTTCAATGAGGACAGGATTGCACCATAGCAATGTACAGGATTAGACAACAGAGTGACGGAAATGCTATGGAATGTGCAAATGTTTATGGATTTAGAAGAAAGATTTTCACATGTGTTTTAAATAATTTCTTTATCTTCTTTTGTAGGCTGAACACTAAAGGAATACATCCATCTTACTGTTTTAAACAGACTTTCCTCCACTACGCTTTGTTTAAACCAGCAATAAAAGCAGTGTGCGTCCAGCCAATATCCTGAAATTGTGTGTTTTTGTGAGGTATAAAAAATGTGGAAGTCACTGAAGAGGACTAATCATGTATCCAAGAATCCAGTGGGCATCTAGGGGTTCTTGAGTGTTATGAAAAAATGTTAGATCAATTCCTCAATTATGAAGTGCAAAGCAATCTTTCATTTGCTATAAAACTATTAGGTTTTGGATAAGTTTTTCAAAGATGCCCAAGGGTTCTTAGCTCGCATCAAATCAAGGGGAGTGAGAGCTAAACTTTAAGTTTTCAAATTCATTTCATTTTTTTTTTATGAAACTAAAGAAATCTCTTAATACAGAAGAATGAAGAGCAATTGAAAGTTGCTGAGGGGTTATAATTTAAAATTTCATTATGAACTTTTCGTTGCATCTTCTATTTTGAAAGTAAGCACAGGTTCAAAATATCATTTTGCTAAAGTGAATCCTATTTTTCCCATTCAAATTTTATAAAGCATTAAACATGTTTATTTAGTGCTGGATTTAGGTCTGTAGTTAACAAGTTTAACCATTATTTATTTATTTATTATTTTATTATTTAAATCATTATTAATTTGGCTTATATCATATTGCTGTACCAGAAAATACCACTGCAGTACAAATGGTTGAAACTTACAAATGAACCCTGAAGAGTAGAAAGAACTACTAGATCACACTAATATGGAGAGAATGAAAATATTATAGATCTTCTACTTCTGGGCAAATACAGCACCTATCCCTTTGGTTGCAAAGCTCCTCCAGCATTTAAGGAACCAGTGTAACCACTGGCAAATAAAGCTAATATGAATTCCAGTAAGTCAATGGAAATGCATTGAACTAGTGAATTTTCAATAGACTATAGACACATGGCAGATAAAAAATGGAAAATCAAAATCCAGCCAAGGATTTCTAGTCAGTGCTCCAGTTTTTGGCAGCAAACAGAGAGTCATGACTTTTATGAAGATGAAAACCAATAACAAGATTTCACTAATTCCCTATTATGATCTTAAAATAACAAATTAGCATCAAAAGAACACACTTGTTTCTCACAGGAAGGACAGGCTATTTCTACAGGCTATTCGACTACGGCAAAGAACTAATTAATAACAATACCAAGTACTTCACCTGTGAGGTTTTTTGCCTGTGAAAAAGGCAAGTACTTTTCTCCATTTTATAAATACAGAAACTGAGGGTGCACTCATCCATAAGTCAATGGAATGGGAGTTTTGCCATGGGATTTGATAGATTAAAGACTGCAGTCTATGGAGACACAATGACCTGATTTTCAAAGGGGAGCTTAATTTCAAGAGTCTACAGGCATGTGAACAAGGCTGCTTCTAAGCCATACAGCATATGTTATAGTCCAGAGTCAATTAACTCTAGCTTTTTTGACTGCCTATACCTGAGGCCAGGAAAGCCATTTCATGTTCCACTTTGCTGCATATGCCTGCAATAGAAGCAGGGCAGGCAGGCAGCATGGATCGAGACACCTCACAGCACGCTTTGCCTATCTTTGAATTTCTTAGATAATGAAATACCCATTGCATTATTGTGCATCCCACCACACACACACACACACACACACACGAACTTGTGTCAGAGTCTGGCTGTGGGCTGGCATGTTGTTGGGGGTCCATTTTAGCAGATACATGTTTGAACATTCTCTCTTTTCCTTGTCAGTAAATTCCAGGAAGCTGACAGGGGCCAGAAGCAGTGTCCACAAGAGACAAGTGTCCATTTTAGTGAGATTAGAGGGTTGCGACTGTGTTATCAGTGTTGATTAAACTGAGATGTCAGACAATAAAAATTATGAATGTACCTGGCACATAGTGGGTCACTTGTTTTTACATCATCCAGCCTGATCAATCTAAGATTCTGGGTCAACAGGCTTAAGAAAGGGACAGGTATTGGGATGGACTTCAAACAAGGCACTATATACATTTAGTTACTTACTAATGTTTACATCAGCCTCGATTGCAGGGGCTAGATACATTTTTCTAGCCAGCTATATATATTTCCTTATAGATGCTAGGTATGGATTGTAGTATTAGATATTCTCTAGCTCCATTAGGAAGAGCTACCACTCTGTTGTCTGCAAAGTAGGAAGTTACGCAAAGGATGGGATTTCACCCCAATGAACTTCAAAAGCAGCCTTCACTCAGTCTATTCTCAGAGGACACTCTGTGGTACTACCCTACAAGCAATTCCAAACTTTGTTATTATGCCAGACTACCTACTCAAGTTTAATTATCTGCTTAGAGTCAAGGTCAGATTTTCATGTAAAACTCAGTGCAGTTTTGAAGCTATGGGGCATTTTTACACACACCTTAAAGTGCTGGTCTTTCAATCTTCTGGGTTTACAAGTCCACAAGTAAGTTCCAGATGCATTCTTCACTCACTGTCTCACACACACTGGATGCAGTCTTCATGCAAACACTGCCCTGAGGCAGCCTAAAGTAGCTGCAGCTGTAGACATGAAGGGCTGCCATGGAAACCAAGTGACCACAGCTGCCTGGAGCAAAGCAGTTTAGCAGGAGAACTTTTTACACACAAATGTTCTGGGAGAAGTTCTATGCAGAAGTTGAAAGAGCCAGATGTTTAAGATCTGAGTGAGTGATTTAGACACACAGAAAGTTCATGATGTAACAGCAAACATGCAGGAGAAATTGTGTAAAAACACCCAACATTCGCATGCACAGTTATTAGGATTATATTTGTGTATGGCTAGTTTAGCATTTAAAGTGTTTGAGTGCATTTGTAGTAGTATGCACCGAATTTAGGAGCACCAGTATGAATATTGTTTTCAGTCTTTTTTAAATTTAATATTTTCCAATTGTTACTATAATTTGTCTTTAGGGTCAACATTATATTGAAAACAATTTGAGAGAAGTGGAACAGTTTGCACCTTTTAGGACTGTTTCAGTTTATCTCTAGAAGTTAAGCAAAGCATTGGAAATTGGTTCATATTTGGAAAGTTTATTTATAAAGCTAAGAGAATTTTTTTTATTTTTCATAAGCACTAAAATTTTGCAGAAACGGTCAGATAAAAATAGGGAAGTATGATGTAGTGGATCGGTAAGATACCTGCAGCCTTCTAAATAATGTTGCCTTCAATTTCCTTTTTACACAAACCTTTTATAATTTGATTTAGCTTTGAATGTATCAGCTAAGTTCTGCTGAGGTCCTTTGGGAATCTGTTTGATTTACTTCCAGAATCTTGTATGCATCTCTAAACTACATGTGTTTTAAAATTATATTTATTATTGTATTTTAGTATATTATATGTTTATATTTTTATTTGATTTTTTATAAGATTGTAAACCACCCTGAGCTGCCATTGGGCAGGAGGAGGGCGGTATAAAAATCATAAAAATAAATAAATAAATAAATAAATAAACAAACAAACAAACAAACAGTCAGCCTGTATTTTTCAACATCTTTGAGCAAACCTGCTGAAGAATGGACTGTTAAATTTGATCAAACAAATGCTGAATAATACAAAAGTCAAAGCAGGTGCAATAGTTTATTTGGTTCAGCGAACAGCATTCCGTAATCACAGAGGGATATTAGATGGTATGATGAACTCTAAACATCTGATTTTGTAAATGACCTGGTCTGAACATTGTTTATTTATTACTATGCAAAACGTAATATACTGCCTCCATGAAGTAGTTCTACTCAGAGTTAGAAATAAAGAGTAATATACCTGAGTTAGCAAAAGAAAGGGTACATATAGGGGGCAGAGACTTATTGAGAAACAGATTTATGCTGTTGTTATTATTATTATAAACATTTATATAGCGCTAGTCATGTGTCTGGCACTGTACAGAACATAGAAATAGACGCAGTCCCTGCCTGTGGCTTACGGTCTAAAAGACAAGGAGGGGGAGACAGAGAGAGTGGACAGTGGGAGAGACAGGGGAGAAGACAAACAAACATTCAGGCGGATGCGAAGTCCCAGGTGCGTGTGCTTGGCTTGGTTACACTCAGGTTGGTTGCAGCAGTCTGCAGAGGAGGGCAGACAGTAAGTATATGGGGAACGACTAGCAGGCATTGGGAAAGACAGCGAGGAAAAAGTGGATCTTTAGTAGGGATTTGAAGGAGCGGAGGGAGGGGGCAAGGCAGATGTGGGTAGGGAGGGAGTTCCAGGCATGGGGGGCAGCGAGGGAGAAGGGTCGAAGGCGGCTGGTGAGCAGGAGAAACGAGGGAGAGTGAGGGAGGGGACAGAGGAAGAGCAGAGAGCGCGTGCAGGAGTGCATAGGGAGTTTAGGTCCGAGAGGTAAGGGGGAGCTTGGTTGTGGAGTGTTTTGAACGTGAGTACCAAGAGTTTAAACAGGATACGTTCAGGAAGGGGGAGCCAGTGAAGAGAGAAGAGGAGAGGCTGCACATGGTCGAAGCGACGGGCAGAGTGAATGACCTTGGTTGCAGAGTTTTGGATTGCGATAAGCGGGGACAGGTGAGAGAGAGGGAGGCCAGCAAGGAGGAAGTTGCAGTAATCGAGGCGAGAGATAACCATGGCATGAACAAGGGTTTTGGTCGAGGAGGTAGAGAGAAAGGGGCGGATCCGAGTGATGTTATGGAGGGCGAATCGGCAGGATTTGGCAACAGAGTCAATGTAAGGTTTAAAAGAGAGGTGCGTGTCAAAGATGAAGCCCAAGCTACGGGCTTGGAGAACAGGATGGATGGTGACTCCATCGATGCAGATGGGCAGGTTAGAGGGAGAAGAGGAGGGAGGAAAAATGAGTAGTTCGGTCTTGGCCATGTTGAGCTTGAGTCAACGTCGGGACATCCAGGCGGAGATATCAGAGATTATGTAATTTTAGTGTCTAATTATGTAATTTCGAATGATTAGATTATGTTGATGTAAATCCAGGGTCTGATTCAGATCTCACTTTCCCCACCACTTTTATGGTGGTTGATGTACATCCCCTGACTTTAGTGGCATTCCTGATTAAGACCTGTGTAAAGGAAAGGAGAATCAGGTCCTCCGTTAGAAAGGAGTGATACACATAGATTTGCTTTCATGGCAGAGTGCTATTTTCTCCATGTGTATGGACAGAATGGGAAAAATACAGTGAACACAGATCCCTGTCTATGTGACTTGTTTCCTCGGGTTCCTAGTGACATAAGGATAATGCGTGATCAGCAACTGTCTAAAAAGGGCAGCTTCAACTAGTTTTAAAGAGCTTTGTTCTCTTTCCATGGCAGTACGCTGGGATGAATGCCCTAGAAGTGGTTCATAATGCTATAAGGGATTGAATACAATTTTCTGGCAGTGAAAGATGAAAAATCACACATTTCTGTTCTTGCCTGGGGATTTTTCTGTAACTTTGAGGAGATTTACCCCAAGGGGTTGAGCCGCTATTGACTTCCTATATGATTGTTTCCATTTTGGGTGGAAGCATTAGATGCTGCTGAGAACTGCCAGAAAGCTCCATGCAGGAGGGCAGGGGAGGGGATGGAATGGTGCACTGGGTCCATATAACCCTGGCCACACCCGTTCCTGGACAGACTCTTCTGAGACTTTGCTGGGCCACTTCCACCTTTCTTTTGCCTTTACTCCCAAGTAATAGGGAATGCTGTGGTAGCTTTTAACTGCCTCTGCCCTTTCCCTCCAGCACGGTCTCTGCTGAATCTAGTACATTGTTTTGACTCAATTTGTGTGGGTCCTTGCATTTTCCAGTGTTGTTAATCAAACAAGAATATGCATGTATCTGGGCTAAATTCAGTGGTTACAAAGGTGTAAGAAATTTGTGAAACTGGGATAAATGACAACTCTTGTCATTATTTCCCATCATATGACTTACAGGTAAATCCTAACAGAACTGCAGCTTGATTTAAAATAAAAATGCAGGCTTTAAACAGAACTATGGTAGACAGTTTGAAAATAAGTCTCCAGATGCATTTTGATATGTTGTTTTTAAGTCTCAGATCTTCCTTTTCCTCTTTAGCCCCCACTGCCATCACATGCATTACAAGAGGACTCGATCTCAGGAAGGAGAGAGCAGATGTCCTCTGCCCAGCAAACTGTCCTCTATGGCAAGCCTATGTCTTTGGGAATGCAGTGTATGCTTCCCTTTCCAGCATTTGTGGAGCTGCCATTCACAGGTAAGCTAGATGATCTCCACTCCAAATGGAAAGGGGAGGCTAAATTATTGTGGAAAGGGACTGTATTTTTCAGCTGTAACCTAAACCCTAGCTGCAGTCACAGTTGGACATATCCCTGGATGTTCTCAAAACTAGTCGGAGGTGAATGTGGTTAAAGAGACTTGGGGTCAATTGTTGTTGGGAGTGCATGGGTACATGTATCTGGGCTAAATTCAGTTGCTACAGAAGTGTAAGACATTTGTGAAAGTGGGATAAATAGAGTAGCATGGCATGTCCTAATCTGTTATTCAGAGTAGTTAATGTAGTTTGTGTGCATGGGAAGCAGAAGAGAAGATTGTAGTATGAAAAAAACTGTTATTTGGAGGGTTAAGATATAACAGACTTCCTCTTTCCAACTTTCAGAGGCATCCTTATGAAATTTCAGGCTCCTCTATAAAGGATATACTAGACAAGAAATTGTGGGCTGACCTTTGTGGATTCCTTCCTAGTGTGGGTCCTAGTGCAGCTGCACTGGTCATGCATGCTTAAGAATGTCCCTGCCAGTGGGATCTCATGCTGTGCTGTAGGCCCAAAACAACACCGTAGGGATAAAACATGGGTAAAAGGTAAGGGTAAGTCAGTGCTATTACCAAAGGGCTGCACTTGGTGTGTGCAGAATATTCATTCTCTGTATTCCACAGTAGTTTATCACTCCTATTTCCTGTCTAACCACATCACAACTGATACACAGCTTATAATCAAAATACCTCCAGTTTAAATATCATGTTAAGGTGGCATTCCAAATTATATTCAGATTTTAAAATGACAGTAAATTGTATGTTAAGGCAGCTTTCTCATACCCTCCTATTACTACAGAAATACCTTATCTATAATACAATACTATTAGCTATTTCTAGTAATCTTCACAAACCAAGGGGTGAAATCCTTTTCAACTAGAAAGAGAGTGACCCTCTACCATTTATTAAAAATCAGACCAATCTACACATTCTTCCTCATTCATTAATACAAAAAAATTACAACTTAACTGAAATTAAACTGCAAATGTATGGTACGCAGACTGTGAACAAGAGTTCATAGTGAATGTGAATGCGAGGATTCCCGTGCTCCTTCCCTATAGAAGAACTGTGCTTCTCTTCTCCCTATGGCTTCTCTCAGCCAGGTGAAATTAACAATGGTCTGGGGAAGCAAAGGAACCGGCTCCGGACTTCTTCCAGGAGCGCGAGAGGGAAGGGGGAGTTTAGCTGTTGCTGGCTGCTTTGTGTTGCCTGTAAGCAGCATCCTAACCTGCAGGGGTGTCTGACAGGAGCATGGCAGTCTGGAAGAAATGTTGAAGATGGATAGTGGTCTGCGAGTCTGACTGGTTTTAAGAACCGGTGGTTGAATGAATGGTAACATGGGGTATTTTCAAACGTGACACCACCACTCATGACCATGCTTACCCTGGTGTGACCACTGGAAGTAGTATCACATCTGCTCCCAGATGTTCACCACGGGCAGGAGCAGAGTACACCCCAGACTGTGGCAAGGCTAACCCTGGATGTGCACTGGGCTCCTGGCCAGTGCACATCCTGGGTTTAGTCCTGCCACGGTCTGGGGAAGCCTACCCCGGATCATGGTAGAGCAGGCCATCACATCCGATGGCCCGGTCTACCTAACCCTGCCAGTGGCCAGAGCAGTTCCGGGCAGATATGGTGGCCTCATAGGTTGCCACAACTGCTCGTCAGGGAGGAGGCAGGGCTGCGCTGGGGATTGCAGGGGCAGTCATGCAAACCATGTCCACACATTCCACACCCTCTCCCCAGCCTTGGTCATCATTACTTTTGTTCAGCGGCCGGGCAGACCCCTGCCCAGGATGAGGGCTCTCACCCCAGGCAGAATTTAAGCATAGCAGCTCTTTGAGCTATCACGTGTAAAAATACTCATCTATGCAAAATAACTACTGATTCTTTGATGTCACAGTGGATTTCAAAAGAACTGGGAGCATTCTCCAGCTCTCTCTGTGCTGTGTGCCCAACTTTCCCCTTCATGTAAATTGGCCTTTGAATGAAAAGCCACAGTTCTCTCCTTCAGCATTTGTGAGCTGGGGCCAAAAGCTGCCCGCTGCCCGGCAGCACCACAGGTGCACACCAAAGGCGTGCGCTGCAGGCACCGCACCTAAGGACCACACAAAAGTGCCCTTCGGCGTGGCCCTTAGCAGGGTCTGAGCAGGCAAGGGTGAGGGGGGAGTTGTGGGGTTTTTTGTGATTTAGACTGGGATAGGCAGTAGGGGGAATGGAATGTCTGTTTTATGTGGGGAAGGGGCAAGGTGACTGGGTTGTGGGGAAAAGGACTGACCCCCTTGGTGAGAGGAACGGGTGCAGTTCTTGGGAAAGGGGGGTTGCCCCTCTGTGGCAGAGGGGGTAAGGGGTGTGAGGGGTGTGGGGTGGTGGTCTCCCCTGCTGCCAGGGCGGAACAGCCAGAGGGGGGCCGGGGCTAAGGGGCTGTGCCGGGGAATCAAGATCAGAGGACCCCCGACCCTTCGCTGCTGCTGTTGAACGCGAGATCGGTGGCCAACAAAGCAACAACTATCCAGGAATTAGTCTTGGACTGTGCCGCCAATCTCGTGGGCATTACGGAAACCTGGCTGGACCTTGGGTCAGGGCCTATCTTGGCTGACCTTGGGCGCTTTTAGACGATCCCGCTAACAAGCGGGATCGTTCAGAGGCGGATTCGGGCATCCGCCTTTCTCTCTACGCCGGGTCTGATGCTCAGGAGAGCATCAGACCCAGCGTAGAGACTCAGTGCGCATGCGCCCCCTTCTGCGCATGCGCACTCGTCAAAATATCCCGAAGTGTGCCGTGAAGCCGGCACAGCGGCGATCCGCATCGGAGGGGGCAGGATCGCCTGCCCGGTCTGACGCCGGCTTAAATGTAAGTTTGTCATTTAAACGAGCGCAAAGAAACGCGGCTGATCAAAGGATCAGCCGCGTTTCTTGTCTCGTTTAAAAGCAGCCCTTGTTCTGGCCGAGTATTCCATGCAGCATCAGCCACGGTAGGAGGGATGGGGGGGTGTAACTATGATTTTTAGAGGTGGTCGGTTAGGAGATATCAAACCATGATAGGGATTGAGACTCTTCACCTGGTGTTCGATTCGGCAGGGGACAGTCTGGGGGTGCTGCTCTGGCAGAGGTGGTGGCAGGTGTGGTGTTGCTGTCCCCAAAGACATTAGTCTGGGGGGACTTCAACATCCACACCGACCTCAGGGGGGCGCAGCATGAGTTCATGGCCACCATGGGCCTGTCCCAAATGGTCAGCGGCCTGACACATCAGGGAGGACATACTCTCAATCTCATGTTTTGCACCAGCCTTGAGTCGGGTGCTCCGTTATTGGGGGAGATATCAATGGTGCCCTTGTCATGGTCGAATCATTATTCAACCATGGAGGACTGGGAAGGAGGGTGGGGTGTGGACTCCCTGGTGCTGAGGCCCTGGGAATCCTCCCCACCTGCAACCACTCTGCTGTCCCTCCCTCTTTCAGCTAACCAGCGCTTACAAAAGGGGAGCTGCCCCTGAAGGCGTGCAAGGACTGGGAAGGAGGGTGGGGTGTGGACTTCCTGGCCAAGGCCCTGGGAATCCTCCCCACCTGCAACCACTCTACTGTCCCTCCCCCTTGCAGGTAACCAGCACTTACAAAAGGGGAGCTGCCCTTGAGGGCGGTGGCCAAAAGGCACCGCTGAAGGGCGAAGTGCCATTGGCGGTCCGTTAGCGGACGGAGGCGGCGGAGGTGACTACCAGGGATATTATCTTTCTTGCAGAGCACCCCTGCATGGTGACAGAGGTTGGGACATTGCCCTGGCCCCCCTCCCGCTACATGGGAGGGAGTGGGGGTGAAGATATTGACCAACGGAGGAGTGGGGTGGGGTCCTGTGTTTCTGGTCTGGGGAATTTTAATATTGGAGGGGTGGAATTTTGGGGGTTGGAGTGTGGTGTCGGGGGTTTCTGACCTTCCTCTAGTGGCAGGAGAGGGAGGTTAGGGGGTGGTGTGGAGGGGAACCCCTGGTGTGAGCAGGGGAGATCCTCCAGGGGGGAGGGATTGCCACCCAGTGGCAGAGGTGGGTAGGGAGGTTTGGGGTGTGGTGTTGGGGGTTGCTGACCTCCCTCTGGTGGCAGGAGAGGGAGGTTAGGGGGTGGTGTGGAGGGGAACCCCTGGTGTGAGCAGGGGCG
>QEPC01003825.1:620461-645213 GCA_003113815.1 Sphenodon punctatus | reverse complement strand
TGAATCCTGACAAGACGGAGGTGATGTTGGTGGGCGAGGGCTTGGGGGACCTGGGCTGGTTGAATCTCTTGTTGGGGGGTTCGCCCCACCCCCGGTCTCTCAAGTGCGGAGTCTGGGTGTGCTCCTTCATTCGTGGCTCAGCTTGGAATCTCAGGTTGTGGCCGTGGTGGAGAGTGTGTTTCGGCAGTTACATCTTGTCCGGCAGCTTCGGCCGTATCTCTCAGACTCCGACCTCGCCACTGTCATCCATGCCTTCATCACCTCGAGGCTGGATTACTGCAATACGCTCTACATGGGGCTGCCCAAGAAGCTGGTCCAGAGGCTGTATCTGGTGCAGAATGCCGGGGTGGGTCACAGGGAGCACATGACACCAGTGACACATGACACCAGTGCTCCGGGCTCTGCACTGGCTGCCTATAAAGCACCGGGCCAGGATCAAGGTGCTGGTTTTAACCTTTAAAGCCCTTCATGGCCTGGTCCCTGCTTATCTGTGGGACCGCCTCACTCCCCATGTGCGTGCAACCCTTGAGATCGTCCGTGGGAGCCTTTTTGGAGGTTCCCCGGGTGGCCACCGATGTTAGATCTTTTTCAGTGGCCGCCCCTCTCCTGGAGGAGGCTCGGCTGGCTCCCACTCTCTTGCTGTTTTGGCGTATATGTAAGACCTGGCTGCTCCGTCAGGCTTTTGGGAAGGGGTAGGGGTGGGGTGGGGGGTTTCCCCATATATTGTATTTTAAAATTGTTTTAAAATTTTATATTGTTTTAATGAATGTTATTTGCCACCCCGGATTGCCCTGTGGGCAGGAAGGGCAGGATATAAATTTTAAATAAATATATAAATAAAAAATTTATCTCCTACAGACCTCTCTCTTAGCACGTCTGCCCCCAGATGGGTGTGGAGTCAATTTGAATGGTTCACCCCCAGAGGCTAATGGAACTGGAATGGTTTCAGTTGGCTCTCGGGGAGTTACCCTCTGACCTTGGCGACCATCTTATCGATGACCTCGTCACATTATGGAACACTCTGTTGAGTGAGGTCATTGATCAGATGGCTCCTAGATGTCTGCTGCTCAGGCAACAGCAACGCAGGTCCCCTTGGTTTTCAGAGGAGCTGTGAGTGCTGAAGCGAGAAGGGTGGCGGTTGGAGCAACAGTGGCATCACTATCGTACTGAAGCTGACAGATCACAGCATAGAGCCAGTTTATGAGCATATGCTGAGGCTATGACGGCAGCGAAAAAAAGCTTTTTTCACTGCTCTCATAGCATCTGCAAAATCTCACCCAGCGGAGCCTTTCTGGGTGGTGCGGGGGCTGGTCAGTCCGGCCTCCCTCCACCCTGGAGTGGAGTCATCTATAGCACACTGTAATAGGTTTGTGAATTATTTTGTGGATAAAATTGCTTGTATTCACGATGATTTCGATGCTGCATGTATTACACTTGGAGAACCAGAGGTTATGGAAGTCATGCCTTCTCCAGTTTTATGGGATCAGTTTCAGTCAGTGACACCCGCTGATGCGGTCGGGACCTTTGGGGCTGTTAGGTCTACCTCTTGTGAATTAGATCAGTGCCCATCTTGGCTAATTAAATCTTGCAAAGAGACAATGGGGCTGCTGCTGGCGGGGGTGATCGGTGCCTCCTTTCAGGAGGACAGAGTGCCAGACTGTCTCAAAGAGGCAGTGGTACAGCCTCTGGTCAAGAAACCATCGCTTGACATTGACTCCCTTGCCAGCTATCAACCTGTCTCTAACCTTCCCTTTTTAGGGAAGGTTATTGAGCGGGTGGTGACTCATCAGTTGCAGGGGCATCTTGACTGCAGCAGTTTTCTTGATCCCTCTCAGACGGGATTTCGTCCGGGTTATGGCACGGATGCTGCACTTGTGACCTTGGTGGATGATCTGCACCAGGAGATGGACCGAGGTCATTCGACCCTGTTGGTCCTATTAGATCTGTCAGCTGCCTTTGATACAGCTGATCACAAGATGTTGGTGGCGCACCTGCAGGGTGGGCGGGACTGTTCTTGAATGGTTCCACTCATTCCTGACTGGGGGAACCCAGCGAATGATACCTGGGGAGTGTTTTTCATCATACCTAGACTTCACATGTGGTGTCCCGCAGGGTTCGGTGTTGTCCCCCCTCTTGTTCAACGTATATATGCAGCCTCTCAGCGAGGTCATCAGGAGGTTTGGTGTACGGTGTCACCAATATGCTGATGACATCCAGCTATACCTCTCTTTTTCAACAGACCCAGACCCCACAGTCTCTGTGCTTACTCGATGTCTGACGGCTGTGGGGGACTGGATGAGGGCTAACCAACTGAGGCTGAATCCCGACAAGACGGAGGTGATGCTGGTGGGTAAGGTGATGGGGCTAACAGCCCCCATCATTGATGGGGTCTGTCCTCCATTGGTTCTCCAGGTGCAGAGTCTGGGGGTACTCCTTGATGCACAGCTCCACCTGGATGCTCAGGTGGAGGCTGTGGCGAAGGGTGACTTTTGCCAATTACATTTACATCAGTTTAGGCCATATGTTTCGGATTCCGACCTGGCCACTATCATTCATGCTTTCATCACCTCTAGACTAGACTATGGTAATGCACTCTATGTGGGGCTACCCATGGTGACGGCCCGGAAGGTGCAGCTGGTGCAGAATGCAGCGGCCCATCTCTTGATGGGTCTGGGCCACCGGGAGCACATTACACCAGTGCTCCGTTCTCTGCGTTGGCTGCCAATAGTCTTCCGAGCCCGATTCAAGGTGTTGGTTTTAACCTATAAAGCCCTAAACAGTCTGGGCTCTGCCTATCTGTGAGACTGCCTCATCCCCTGGGTACTGGACTGTGGTCTTCGGGGGATGCCCTTCTTGTGGTTCCCCAAGTTGACTCACTCAGTCAACTTGGATCACTAGTAAGTACTGAACCTAGGATCTCTGCAGCAAGTGTCATGGACTTCTACTGTCACAGCTAAAGCAACCAATCAGAAGCTGAAGGTGAGTGAAGCCTGTTTCATGAGAGTTAATAGCAAGGGTTACATAAAAAAGAGCCAGACTCTTGTAGCTCAAATATTAAAAGATGTACGGTTTTCAATCCAGAGGTGCCCAAGTTCAGTCTGTGCAGATGGTGCCCTACTGGGCTAGCTTATGGTGAGCTGCTCAGAAAGGGACGTTTCTTTAAAAAAAACTAAAAAAAAGTCAGGTTTAATTTTTGTTGCAAGTGTTCCCCTCCCCCATTCCACCAAATTCAATTCAGGAGGAAATGATTTGAGTCTTAGGCGAGAGGTACTGGAACTATGAGTTTCAAGAGCTATTGGATGAATGGGGTATGATGACAGGGCAGAAGGGTATAGCAGGGACTCGATCAGGAATGGGTGACCAAGCACCTTCCTCTGTTTACCAAACTCTAGCTAGAACATGTACATTATTAATTATTATTATAAGCATTTATATAGCACCAGTCATGTACCTGGTGCTTTACAAAAAACAAGATAGACACGGTCCCTGCCTGAGGGCTTACAATCTAAAGACAGGGGGAGGGGAGAAAGGGAAGGGGGGACAGAGGGAGAGACAAGGGATCCAGGGGCGGTGCGCAGTGCAGGGAACCAGGGGCATTGCCCCTCCACACACACTTCATGCTTTTAAAAAGAAAGAAAAGAAAAGAAAACTCACCTGAGTCCCAAAGGCACCAAGGGGGGGGGAGCCAGCAACCCGCTCCAGACTTGCTCCGAGTACTCCAGTTCAGCAATCAGCTGAGTGCTCAGTGTTGTTGTTGTGCCTTCCTGGACACGTGCAGGCAAGAGCTGAGGGGATGGGGGCCAGTGGCTCCTGATGAGCCTGCTCTAAGGAGTCCCTTAAGGGACAACTTTACAAAAGCGATTTGGGCAGCTGGGCTTAGAGCCCATGCTGCCTGAATAGTGAAAAGCACTTTGCTTTTCCCACCAGTAGGGGCAGTGTTCCACAGAGCCCTATGGGCTGCTGTGGAAGACTCTGTCTGGACTGGAGACTAAAACGCCCAGGCAGTGTGTGCCTGTGCACAGCTGCTGCTGTTGAGGGTTCAGACTGTCTGCCTGTACCCCACCCCCTAGGGTGGGGCTAAAAGAGAACTCTCCTTTTTTGGCATACTGGTGATCTGCACCATTTTGGTGGAGAGAGAGTGCTGACTGGCCTGGCTTGTTTGTGGCTTTGTTACCCCATGCTACTGCTGGACCTGCATCAGACACATCCCCATTCATGAGTTAGTTATTTTTAGTTATTTTGCTGGGAAACACTGTTGAAAAAGAGGCCTGGGGGGGGCTCCTTGGGGGGGAGAATGGGGCTGGGGGGGAGAGAATGGGGCTTCAGGGAAACTGATGAAAATGGGCTGGGGTTAAGGGGGCTGCTGGGGAAAATGGGGCTTCAACAGAGCTGTAACAGTGAAGCATGTTTTGGGGGACAAGTGGAATTCCTCGCTGCTGTTTTTGTGGTGTGCTAAGACGTCACATAATATGGTTCGGTTGGTTTAATATCTGGTTTGCTTTTGCTTCTGTGTTCGTGTTTGCATGTGCACTGTTAGTTTCTCCTGCTCCTATCCCAAACCCCTCAAGCATGTGCAAAGGCTGTGGCCATTTTCTGGTGCCCCCACTGGCCATAGCTATTTTTGGTTAAAATTGGTCTCTTTCTTTCTGCTTTCTGTTTTATAGATGGGGGACCTAGGGGCTTGGATGGAAGGGTTTCTAATCTTTGTTGAAATGGCCCTGCCCTTTGCAGTTTAGTGGGATGTTGTGGCAGGCTTTTCACTAATGGCTAGTCCTTGCATGAATTCTCCATGTGTAATTGCAGCAGAAACTACCTCTTACATTGCAACAGAGCAGTGTAGCATGTTTTGGGGAACAAGTGGAACTCCCTGCTGCTGCTTTTATGGTGTGCTAAGGACTGCACGTAACATTATTGCCTTAAGATAGTTTGTTTTGCTTGCTCTGTATTTGCATGATGCATTGCTGCTTTCCTTCTCCCCTCCCAAGCATGAGTAGAGAGGTCATTTTGTAAATTTGTGGGTCTAATGGTCATGGCTACTCTTTTTTTTAATGGTCCCTTCACTGTTTCACTGCTGCTCCCTTCTGGAAAGTAGTTTTCTGGCCTCTCTTCTTGTGACTGTGTGATTTTGAGCATCTTGCCTGAGTTTTTTGTTGAGAAACAGAAATTTATTATCATTAATTATTATTATTATAAGCATTTATATAGCATCAACAATGTACCTGGTGCTTTACAGAAAATAAGATAGACACGGTCCCTGCCAAAGAGATTACAATCTAAAGATGCATTGTTTAAATTTTGATGGGGCTGGTTTGGTGGTAACAGAGGCCTGTAACTGGCCAAACTTTTTTAAAAGGCCTGTGTGCTTGGACAGGCATTTGGCTGACAGGGATATGGTGTAGGTACTGGGGATGCTGATCTGGATGGGCCTGGTTTGGTGGCAATGCAGCCTTGAAACTGGCCAAACTTCTTTTAAAAGGCCTGTTTGCTTGCACAGGCATTTGGCTGCCATACAGTGTTGGTACTGGGGATGCTGGTTTGGATGGGGAGTGTTTGGTTGCTCTCCTTGTGAACAGAGGAGAAAGTAGGTAGGATCATGGCAGAAGAGAAGGCTGCAGACAACAAGGAGACCCCTTTCCTCTGTCCTCCACTGAAGCCATCTCTTCCCCTTACTCTTCTCATGCACCAAAACCAAACCCTTTCCCTCCGACTTCTCCTCTGTTGTCCTTCTCTTCCCTTAGGATGCCATGAAAGTCGAGGATTCAGGATAAAGGTAGACGATGGCAATGTAATCTATTTTTGTAACCTACTATGGTTAATTTGAACCTAGTGGAAAAGAGATAGTGAATGGGACCCCAATAAGAGGTCTCTCTATCCCCCAGTGGGAGTGCTTCACACAGCAGCAAGGAGTTCCCAGCATTAACTAATGTAATGTCCATCCAATGTTAACCCTGGGAACTCCTTGCTGCTGGGTTAAGCCACTGCCCCTGGCTCTGCCTACCACTGCCCCAGCTCTGCCCCTAGGCTTGCCGGCCCGCCAGCAACAAAGCCGCCAGCAGTAGATTCAACCCACCCGCTGCCCCACCAGCCTCAAAAACCACTAGCCGCCACTGTCACTCACGCCTCTGACATCCCTCAAACTGGCACGGATGTCAGAGGCATGAGTAAGTTCCATGTACATGCTCTAGCCAGAGTTTGACAAACAGAGGAAGGTGCTTGGTAACCCATTCCTGTTTACTTACACACACAACTTTCATAAGAAGAATTGTGTGAGCACATCCAAAGACAAAATTCTTGCTTTATATTTTCATCCATCCAGCATCCCAATGGAATGCATGAATAATCAGGCTACAGTGGTTCCTTGTGGGAAATGTTACAATAGCACAGATCCATGATCTGGACCCTCCCCTTGTTGAGTGCACTTCTTGAGCACTCATTCCCCCAAGTTCTTTGTGGAGCTTATACTAATTTTCAAAGTGGCCCCTGGGAGGCCACTTTGTTACCAAGTCAGGTGTCATAATTTCAGCAGGAATAGCCATTGCACCTCACATTCACTCTCTCACACACAACCACACAATTTGTCTTCTCTCACACATACACATATTCTCTGTCCCACAGAGACATACAAATGTGGGACATCTTAGGGAACAAAACGTTAGGGATGTGCAAACAGAACCAGGTTCAGATGTTTGGCCATTCAGTGGTTCGGGTTGAAATTTTAGTTCCGATTCAGTGTTCAGTTCGGTCGGTCTCGGTTCGATCTTTAGTTCAATGCAATTGGGAACTGAAAATGACATTTGGTTTTTTGAAATAAAGGGAAAAAACTGAAAAACATATTTCTGGCTATAACATTTTTGTTTCTTAGTCAATTTTGATGAAAATTGGGGATATTGTACCCTCAGTGTAGAGTACTATGTATACCAAATTTCAGAACTATTAGGTAAAGGAAACCAATTTCAGAAGCAATTGAATGTTGTGATTTTAAGAAAAGCTCCATACACATTCATGGCTACAACCTCTTTATATTGCATCCAATGTTCATGAAACTTTTGCATATTATGTCCCTCCATATGATTAATACTTCTGACAATTTTCAGAAATAGTGGATAAAAGGTACCAAGGGTATAAGACATTAACCTGAAAATACATTTCCAGCTGTAACATTTTGATATTCCATTCTGTTTACAGGATATTGGACAAGAATGTATCAAATACCTTTCCTGCCATTTCAGCAAATGTACAGGAGCTTTTGATAAAGGGACCCAATTATATAAGCAATTGATATTGTCCCTGTGAAGATCATTAATCAGATTAATATCAGCATATTCAGTGCCAGTCAAAGGCAGGAATCCTGCATGGCAGGGGGAGAGAGACTGTAGGAGGAAGGATGTGGAGCAACCCCAAAGACTGACAGACACATTCAATGGCCAAACACATTACTGCAAGCTTCTAGCTTTACAGGACCAATTGGTAGTGGCTTCGAGGTGGGCATAGGGGGCGGCCCTGAGGCGGGCATAAGCAACATAACTGGGACTTCTGAGATAGCATCCCAGCAGTCAGGAGACATAGTTTAAACACATCCAGGCTGGCCAATTATCATCACAATCACATCCTGCAGCACTGAGACAGAGGACATAAGAGAATCTCTATTGACTCTTTCCTAAACAGATGCTTCTGACTTCCCAGAAACAAGTGGGGGAGATATGTTGGGATGGTCCCAGCACAGAATTAGGATATTTGGTTGACATTTCTGTTGGCCAGTTCGCATCACAAACCGATCTTATACCACAGTGACGTAAGAGAATCCCAGGCATAGGCCCCTTCTCTACATATGTTGTACAGGCATATAAAATTGAGACCCGTTATAAAATCTTTCTGATATTTGGTAGAGATGATCATGAAAGTGTAATATATAGCCCTGCCAAATTTCATGTACACTGGTTGGACTACAAGATGTTATAGTCAGACATACATTTATATGTAAATTGCTTATACCACCAAGACCCTTTTTCCAATCCTTCTGAAATTTGGAAAAGATAGTAAATATGGGAAGGGGTATAAACTGAACAAGTTTCACCTACATTAGATGTGAGACAAAGAAGTTACAGCTAAGCATGTATATGTAGAATATTGCAAAATACAATACTTCAACTGCTTCTAAAATTGGATGCCTGTATCCAATAGTTTTGAAATGTGGTACACATAATGCTTTCTATTGGAGGTATAGGCACCCCACATATCATAAAAAACAAAAATGTTACAGCCAATAATGTGTTTTCCATTGAAACCAATGGAAATTCAATTCCGAACTCACCGAACGCATCCGAACTGAACGTTCAAATTCGAGTTCGGGTCGCACGTTCAGTTCAGTCAACCAAACTATTTGAGTTCGGTCTGAACTCCGAACCACATTCGCCCATCCCTACAAAAAGTGTATTTCCCAGGCAGAGCAAGAACACCAGCAAGGGAGCATAGCTTATGTGTACCCCACTGGTTACACTGAGCCAGACAGGTGTGCAGCACTGCACAGTTTATTATGACTCTGTGTTGCCAGATCAGGTTGCTCCGTGCAGGGGGATGGGTGGAGCTGCGTGGGTTGCAGGAGCACGTGCCCACCCACTACCGCTTTCAGATGTGCCATACCACACGTCTCCATTCAGTGGACCTGCGTGGTAGTGTCTGCCCTGTTTGTGTGTTAGTGTTTGCAGTGTTGGGAAATGTGTTGGTGTGTTGTGCTGAGTGGTGTGTGTGTGTGTGTGCGCGCACAGTGCTGGGTGCTATGATGTGTGTCTGTGTGTGTCACAGCAGTTCCTGCAGAGTTAATAGATACAGAAAACATTTGTCAGAAATTCACAGTGGGGGAGGGACAGAGTGAAGGAAGGAGAGTTAAGTGGGGAAGGTACGGATGCAGTGAATAGCAGGAATGGAAGGGTGTGTGTGTGTGTGTGTGTGTGTGTGTGTGTGTGTGAAGGATGTCTCCAACACTCGCTCTCCAACACTGTCACTGTCAAGAGGCAGCTCAGTAGTATTATCAAAGTCACTTCATGGGATCTGCGAATGAGAGAAGCCATTATTTCTAGTGTGGCATTGCAGTTTTCCCCATTTCTTCCAATGGCCATTCCATACTATCAATTCCAATACCTATGGCAATTAAACATTGCCAAACATTCACATAGTACTGCCCCCCGCTTCAGTGAGGGCTAAGGAATAATGGATATGCAAGAATGAATGTCATTGCCATATCTGATAAATACAGATAAAAACAGCCCCACAGTTTGGTTGAGGCATGGTGAACACTTTGGAAAAACTGAGGAGACAAAGCTACAACAATGGATATACCCCCATAAACACATTTCATAACACCCTCCTCACAAGGAAAGGCTTCTCCCAGTGACCAACTGCACCACACTTATCTGTGTGTACACATCCCACATCCTGTACACAAATGAGAGGATAATTAGCAAGCAAGCACAAATTAGAAAGCACAATATGTGAGACTGCACAATGTCTTAACTGCTTACATGGCATGGAAGTTAAGGCAGGAGCCTTAACGTATAATTTCCATGTTTTTTGTAGCATGAGTGAATTTGTACCCACCTTAACTTCTGTTTTTAAAATGACAGGTTTTTTATTTTTTGCAGTGAATCTAACATAGAAGCTACAGTAAATAAGAAAAGATCCATCAACAGTCTTGGTCACCAACTGGAAGTGTTTGCTCCAAACCTCCCATTGAACAATGTAGGAGCTGTTCAATGAGACCTTGCAGTCATCTTAACTAGAGCCAGCACTTACTGTTTTGATGACAGTTGGAAGCACTAAAGCAAATATTTTCATTATTATCTATTAAAACTCAAGGGTCAGTAGGTAGTGAGTAACACTTAAAAATTTTAATGTCATCATTTCTAAAAGAAACATGATAAAATCCCCCTGTATCCAGGCACTGTAGTGTAATGTTTTTTTGTTTGGGCAAGAGAAGTAGCTGAACTCTGACATATCCACACATCTGTACTGATCAGAGAGAAAAGAAATAGTGGGACACCTAAAATGCATCTGGATTATCAAAAGGTCTAGATCTGTCTAACAGGGTGCGGTTACCCAGGGTAAGCCCCCACAGGATTATGCCCAGAAAATCACTGGTTTCTTGTTAATTAGCTCCCAATACTTTATTCAGTCTCCATTATATATACAAAGTCTCTATATATGGTTCTGCTGCCAGACAACAGCCCTCTGACAACCCACAGTCTCCAATACTAACCCAACCAGGCCTCTGCCTCTGGCTGGCTTACCTCCATTTCTCCAGGCAGGCAGCTTGACTTTGGTTCTCTGGGTTTCTGGGTCAAGCCCACTTCTCTGCAGCCCAGCAAACCCTTGTTATTTTCTCCCAGCCGCTGCTTCTTTTAATTCTGACCAGGTCCAGGCCCAATCCTCCTTGCACCAGTTCAGGCCAGAGCCCTCAAGAGTTTTTGGGAGACAGAGCCTTGCTCAGCTCCTGTCTTCTCCCAAAGCGAGCTCTCTTGCACAGCTGTTGCCTACTAGATGTTATCATGAGCTTCTTGCAGCACCTGCAGCTCTGCTAGTCCAGTTCCCTGACTGGCACTAACTGTTAAAGGGCAACAGCTCCTCCCCCCCAGGTTGCTCCGTAACATAATCGGATAGTCTTGTTGTCTGGAGAGGTCTTGATAAGCAATGTTTTCCTGTATGCTTTCTTGCTAAAGGTAATCAATAATTAAAGTTGTGTATGGGGTCAAGTAGTTGTATCTGTGGTTTTAGTGTTTGCAGTTATTGTATTTGTATCTTTGCCTGTGCTCACTGCATTTCTCCCCATTGTTGCCAATGTAGAAAATGTAGGAAACACGGTTCTCCACATATGATTATTTTGGCACAGCAGTGCAGTGAGGCTCTGCCAGTTTGACAGGCCACAAGGAAAGGCAAATGCAGTCAAATATCATTGCTAAGTCTGCTAAAATTTTAAAAGGGGAGCACTGATTTAGGAGATGGTGGAGAATATGGCTAGCTTGGTTGGGAGGTTGTCAGCTTGGGGGATGGTAGAACGAGGCATGGGTCTGACTCAGGGGGATCAGTGGCTTGAGGGAGAATGAGGCATATAACTAGCTTGGTAGTGGGGCGACTGGGAAATGGGGCTAGCTTGGGGATGGGGGAATGGGGCATAGGTGTAAGCCTCGGGGGTGTCACTGACTTGGGGGCATGGGACCAGGCTCAGGGGAGGTTTCTGGCTTGGGGTTGGGAATGGACATGGGGGGCTGACTCAGAGAAGGGGTTTGAGGAATGGTTCTGGTTTGGGGGTGGTGGTTTCTGGTTCAGAGGGGAGTCCTTGGCTTATTGAAAGTGGGATCACTAGGTGGGAATGGGGCATGTGTCTGGCTCAGGTGAGGGGAGGAATGAAGCTGCCAAGGACTCACCATTTCTCCGTGGCTGGGCTCTGCCTGACTGCAGTGCTGGAGACTGCAGTTCTGAGACATCAGCATCCCCTGCAGGTGGGGAGAGCTCACTACAGGCTCCCCCAGCAAGCAGGTAATCTGAGAATCAGAGAGCAGGCCAGCTCCAAGGCAAATATGTGCTACAGTTTGCGGTGGGAGGGAGGGGAAGGAGGGATGTCCAGTTGGGGATAAGAACATAAGAAGTGCCATACTGAGTCAGACCAATGGTCCATAAAGCCCAGCATCCTGTTTCCAACAGTGGCCAATTTTGGTTGCATGAGAGTAGTATCAGCTAGGGGTGGGAATTCCAGTTCTCCCGAGAACCGATATTGCCGGTATTTGGGTGTATTGGATTAATCCGATAAATCCAATATTACCTGTACTGGCGTACCGGATCTTTAACATTGGGCGCTTACTGGTTTTTTTACATTGCGACCATTGAGATAAACGGCCGCAATGTAAAAAAAACCAGTAAAACGCCCAATGTTAAAGATCCGGTATACCGATACCGGTAAATCTGGTACCGGGGAGATCTGATACTGATAAATCTGGTATCCGATATTCTCCCTGGTATCCCATCCCTATCAGCAGACACAATGGGCAATCCATTCCCTGTTGATCACTCCCTTCTCCCAACAGTAAGAAGTTCCCATCTCGTAATCTACTTGGCTAAGTCGTTAATGAACCTATTCTCCAATAACGTATCCAGTCACTTTTTAAATGCAGCTCTACTACTGGCCCAGACAACCTCCTCTGGCAACAAATTCCACAATTTAGCTGTGCATGGAGTGAAAAAATACTTCCTTTTATTTGTTTTAAATCTGCCACCAGTTAGTTTCATGGAGTGTCCCCTAGTTCTAGTACTACTTGAGAGGGTAAATAAACGTTCCCTATTTACTCATTCCACTCTACTCAAGATTTTATAAACCTCTATCATGTCCCCTCTCAGTCGTCTCTTCTCCAAGATGAAGAGCCCTAACCTATCTTGGTACAGAAGTCATTCCAAACCCTTGATCATTTTTTTTGCCCTTCTCTGTACCTTTTCAAGTTCTACTATATCTTTTTTGACCAGAATTGCACGCAGTACTCAAGGTACGGTCACATCATCAATTTATATCAATGGGGGCAGTATGATATTTTCAGTTTTATTCTCTATCCTTTTCTGAATCATTCCTAACATTCTGTTTGATTTTTTGAATGCCGCCCCACATTGAGCTGAGGATTTCAATGTATTGTCCACAATGACTCCAAGGTCCTTTTCCTGAGTGGTTACTCCTAATTTAGAACCCAGCATTGTGTACATATAGTTTGGATTATTATTTCCTATTCCATTTTGCACTTGTCCACATTAAATTTCATCTACCATTTAGATGCCCAGTCACCCAGTCTCACAAGATCCTCCTGCAAATCTTCACAGTCTGCTTGTGTTTTAACTATTTGGCATAACTTTGTGTCATCTGCAGATTTGATCACCTCACTCTTTATTCCTTTTTCCAGCTCATTGAACTCAGATATTACATTTTTCGGGAAATGTTGGGTTCACTTGAAACCTGAATACGCAGGCCAAGTATTGATATTTCAAAGAGGGCAACTGAAAAAGTCAAAACTTGAAACACAGTCCTACCAATAATGAAAGCTAATCAAATTGCATGATGTGATCTGAAAGCAAAATGTCTCAAAACACGTGTTTTCCTTTGTTTCTGTAGGGCTGGTGGACCGTTTAGGTTGGTCCACTCCTGGAGACGAATAGCAGGGCTGGCCTTATGATCTGTGGGGCCCAAAGCAGGGGAAAAATGTGGGGCCCAGTCTCCCACCAGAGCCAAAGCCCCACTGGCCAGCGGGTCTAGGGGTACTCCCTGGCTCAGGGGGTGCTCCCTGGCTTAGTTGGGGGGCACTCCCTGGGCCTGGGCTCAAGGATGGGTGGAGGGGCACTCCCCTCCACCCATCCCCAAGCCCAGCCATTTCGGGAGCACTTACCTTCCCGCATCTGTCCCTCACCATCCTGGGCCCGCTCGCCAGGGTGGCTCCCAGCGGCAGCCTCTGGCAGTGGCAGGCACAGCAGCGGCAGATTTAATCTGCTGCTTCTGCCTGCTGCCACCAGAAGTAACAGAGAGTGTGGGAGAGGTGGGGCCTCTGCCTCTCCCTCACTTCCACTGGTGGCTGCCCCCCACTGTCTGGCTGTCTTGACCAGGAGGAATGAGGAAGAGGCAGAGGCCCTGCCTCTCCCACATTTCCCCTGGCCGAGACTGACAGGCAGCGGAGGGGGGGCCATGGAGTGTGGGAGAGGGGGGGCCTCTGCCTCTCCCTCACTCCATGCCCCCCCCACTCCACTGCCTGTCAGGGCCCAGGGCGATGTGGACCGACCAGTCAGTTGACCAGAGGGGCCCTGCGCAGGATCCCCAGTTCCCAGCCACTATCAGGCCAGGAGCTGGGGACCCTGAGTGCAGGGGGCCCCCAGGAGCGGGGCCCAGGGCAGCTGCCCTGAGCCGCCCCGCAGTAGGGCTGACCATGACTAATAGATCCCATAACTATCTGGGGGATTTACCCACTGATCTTGACATTTGTGGTACAGCATACTGACCCGGGTCATTGACCTGGTGGACCCAAGGCATTTAGTTCCTCTGTTGTGGCAGCACAGGTCTCCCTGGTATATGGAGGACATCAGGCTGCTGAAGTGGGAAGGTAAGTGGTTAGAGCACAAGTGGTGCTTGACTCAAGTCATACCAAAGCCAACTGATTGCAGCATAGACTGTTTTTGAAAGACTATGGTGAAGAAAATTTTCTTCTCTTCTACCACAACATCTGCAAAATGCCATCCAACAGAGTTCTCCTGGTGATGAATGACCTACTGAATGCTGGCTGTCTCCACCCAGAGTTAGAACCATTAGGTGCCTACTGTGATGAGACTGCCACCTACTTTGCAGATAAAGTTGCTCATATTTGGTTCGACGTGGGAACTGCTAATTTGAGTGCAGATGAGATTGGGAAGGTTCAGTCTTGTCCAGTTTACTTGGATCAGTCCACCAATGTAGAGGGTATGCTTGGAACAATACAAGAGACTAGTTGTGAATTATATCCTTGCCCATCCTGGCTGATGAAAGCTAGCTAGGAGACCTTAGGGCCAGGAGGAATGCGGAAGAGGAAGAGGTCCCACCTCTCCCACATTTCTTGGGGCTGGCGGCAGTTTTCAGTGCCTCCCTTCAAGAGAGCAGGTGTTGGACGGACTCAAAACTACGGTTGGTCAACCCCTGCTCAAGAAACCATCTCTTGACATTGACCCCCCTGCCAGCTATTGCCCTGTCTCTAATCTCCCCTTCTTAGGGAAGGTTATTGAACAAGTGGTCTCCTCACAGCTTCAGGCACATCTGGATGCTATCAGCTTCAGGCACATCTGGACCCATGTCAGTCAGGATTTCATCCTGGGCATGGCACTGAGACTAAGCTTGTGGCCTTAAAATTGACAATGGCAGTTATACCCTGTTGACTTAGCTAGATTTTTTGGCAGCTTTTGATTCAGTGGATCATGAGGTGTTGCTGACATGGCTGCATGATCTGGCAGGGGTTTTCAGAACTGCTCTTGAGTGGTTCTGTTCTTTCCTGTCGGGAAGGTCTCAGAAGGTAGTGATGGACATTGGCTCACCTTCTCCTTGGGAGCTCCCGTTCCTTCCATCCACTTCCCTCATTTTTATTCCTCATCCAGCCCAGGCCCTGCAGTCTTGGACCGAAGCAAAGAATTAGTTCAACTTCTCTACAATGGCCTTCTCCTCTCTGAGTGCCCCTTTTACCCCCTGGTCATCCAATGGCCCAACTGACTCTCTAGCAGACGTCTTACTTCTGATGTACTTGAATACAATATTGACAAAAAACATAAACATTCACTTTTAATGGGGGGGGGAGGGACAGCCCCCAACAGTATTGGCCCCCTGGAATTTGCCAGAACTGCTAGATGACCAGTCCGCCATTGGACCTAGGTCCAATATATGTTATCCATGCCTTCATAGCCTCAAGGCTAGACTACTGCAATGCATAATTACTGGAGGAAGAATTATAAACAAAACTACAGCAGTAACACATATCAATGTGACTGTTGAAGAGGATCTAGAGCAAACTGACAAAATTGACAAAACTAAATAGTAACAAATCACTGGGAACAAATAGTATTTTTTATTACAAAAAAAAAAAAAGCTACATTTTCTTTTTTCCTTTCTTGAAAGCAACTAATTCCAGATGGTATTCACCCCAGTTCTGAAGGAACTCAAATATGAAATTGCAAATGTACTACTATTTGTAATCAATTGCTAAAATCTGCCACTGTACCTGAGGACTGAACGGTTGCGAATGAAATGCCGATATTTAAAAAGGATTCCAGAGGTGAACCTGGAAAATACAGACTGGTGAGCCTGACATCTGTGCCAGGCAAAATAGTGGAAATAATTATTAAAAACAGAATTACTGTATATATTGATTGGCATGGCATAATGGGGAAGAGTCAACATGGCATTATTAATTAATTATTATTATTATTATTATTTATTATTAACAAACATTTATATAGCACTAGCAGTGTACCTGGCACTTTAGACACGGTCCCTGCCCCTAGGGCTTACAATCTGAGAGACAGGAGCTGGGGGAGAGACATAGGAAGGGGAACAGAGGGAGAGACAAGGGGTCTAACATTCATGAAGATGCGAGGTCTCAAGTGCACGTACTTGGCTTGGTTACGATGAGAATGACAGCAGGCAGGTCCATGTGGCAAGGATAAGGGTAAACAGATCGTAGGTATAGGAATAGTGGCTCAGCAGGATAAAGAGTCAGACAGAGCAGAGCGAAAGAGGTGAGTTTTAAGGAGAGATTTGAAGGTATGAAGGGAGGGGGCAAGGCGGATGTGGACAGGGAGGGAGTTCCAGGCATGGGGGGCAGCAAGTGAGAAGGGACGAAGGCGCTTAGGGGAGCAGGGAAGGCGTGGAAGGGTGAGAGAAGGGACAGAGGAGGAGCGAAGTGCACGGGCTGGAGTATGGAGGGCGATAAGTGCAGAGAGGTAGGGGGGAGCAAGGTTGTGAAGAGCTTTATAGGTGAAGACTAGGAGCTTGTGCAGGATTCGTTCAGGAAGGGGAAGCCAGTGAAGCGAAGAGAGGAGGGGCTGCACATGGTCGAAGCGACTGGCGAGGTAGATGACCCTGGCAGCAGAGTTTTGGACAGAGATGAGGGGAGAAAGGTGAGACCGGGGAAGGCCAGTGAGAAGGAGGTTACAGTAATCGAGGCGAGAGATGACCAGAGCATGAACAAGAGTTTTGGCAGACGAGACAGAGAGAAAAGGGCGAATCTTAGCAATGTTATGGAGGGAGAAGCGACAGGATTTAGCAACAGAGTCAATGTAGGGTTTAAAAGAAAGGGCTGAGTCAAAGATGAAGCCTAGGCTACGGGCTTGGGGGACAGGCAGGATGGTGACTCCATCAATAGTTATTGACAGTGAGGAAGGAGAGGAAGGATGAGGGGGGAAGATAAGGAGTTCAGTTTTAGCCATGTTGAGTTTGAGTTGACGTTGAGACATCCAGGTAGAGATGTCAGAGAGACAGTTGATGAGACGAGCTTGAACAGAGGGAGAGAGAGAGGGAGTAGAGAGATAGAGTTGAGTGTCATCAGCATAGAGGTGGTATTGGAAGCCATGGGAGGCAATGAGTTTGCCTAAGGATGAGGTATAGATCGAGAAGAGGAGAGGGCCAAGAACAGAGCCTTGAGGAACACCAACTGAGAGGGGGAAGGAGGAGGAGGCGGAGTTGGAGAGAGACACATTAAAGGAGCGGTCAGAGAGGTAGGAGGAGAACCAGTTATGGACAGAGCCACAAAAGCCAAGGGAGTGAAGGGAATCCAGCAAGAGTGAGTGGTCAACAGTATCGAAGGCAGCAGAGAGATCAAGGAGGACAAGAATGGAATAGAGACGTTTAGATTTAGCCACCAGAAGATCGTTGGTGATCTTAGCGAGAGCAGTTTCAGTAGAATGAAGGGGGCGGAAGCCAGATTGGAGGGGGTCAAGGGAGGAGTTGGAGGATAGGAAGTCAAGGCAGCGGGAGTAGACAACACGTTCAAGCAGCTTGGAAGCAAAAGGAAGGAGTGAGACAGGACGATAGCTAGAAGGGTCAGAGGGGTCAAGAGTGGACTTTTTGAGAATAGGAGAGACTGTGGCATGTTTGAAGGCAGAAGGGAAAGAGCCAGTAGAGAGGGAGAGGTTGATGATGTGCAGGAAGGAAGGGGCGACAGTGGGAGTAATGGAGGTGAGGAGGCGGGAAGGAATGGGATCAAGGGGGCAAGTGGAAGGGTTGGAGGAGGAGAGCAGAGAGGAGATTTCCTTAAGGGAGGCAGGGGAGAAGGAGGACATGAGAGAAGGAGGGGGAGGAGGGAGAGGGGTGGGAGTGGGAAGAGAGGAGTGGGAAGCGATGTCGAGGCGGATCTTGTCTATCTTGGAGGTGAAGAAGGAGGCAAGATCCTGAGCAGAAAGGGAAGAAGGAGGGGGAGGACAGGGAGGCTTGAGGAGGGAGTCAAAGGTAGAGAACAGGCGGCGAGGGTCCCGAGAACAGGACTCAATGCGGGAGGCATAGTAGTGTTGTCTAGCAAGGGAGATAGCAGAAGTAAGGGTGGAGAGACAGAATTTGAAGTGAAGGAAGTCAGCGTGAGAATGGGATTTGCGCCAGAGTCGTTCAGCAGCACGAGTGCAAGAACGGAGGTGGCGGATACTAGGGGTGAGCCAAGGACGGGGGTTGTGGGAGAAGGCAGGGCGGGAAGAGAGAGGGGCATGGGAGTCAAGTGTGGAGGAGAGAGAGGCGTTGAGAGCAGAGACAGCGGAGTCAGGGGAGGAGGAAGAGAAGACTGTAGGAAGAAGGGGAGAGAGAGAGGAGGCAAAGTCCAGGGGATCAATAGCTTGAAGGTCACGGAAGGGGCGTAGAGAAGGGGAAGAGGAGGGGGGACAGTGGGAAATGTTGAAAGAGGCAAGGAAGTGGTCTGATATAGGATGAGGATCTAAGGAGAGATCAGAGACAGAGCAGTTTCGAGAGAGGACATCCCTTTGCGTTAGCAAAGGGATGTTCAGCCTCATTAATCTATTGGAATTTTTGAGGGTGTAAATAAGTATGTGGGTAGGGGTGGTGAGCTGGTTGATATAATGTATCTGGAGTTTCAGAAAGCATATGATAAGGTCCCTCAAAAGAGACTCTTGAAGAAATTAAAAAGTCAGTTATTTACCCTCTCAGCTAGTACTAAAACTAGGGGACACTCTATGAAACTCATGGGTGGCAAGTTTAAAACAAATAAAAGAAAATATTTTTTCACTCAGCGTATAATTGGAATGTGGAATCTACTTCCAGAGGCTGTAGTAAGGGCCTGTACTATAGCTGAGTTTAAAAGAGGTTTGGACAAGTTTCTGGAAGATAGATCCATTGGCAGCTATTAGCCAGACAGGATCGGGGAACATGACGGGAACTGGGGGGAAACAACAGGGAATGGATCCCCCATCGTGACCTGTTGGTGCTTCTCCCAAGCCACCATGATTGGCCACTGTTGGAGACAGGATGCTGGACTAGATGGACCATTGGTCTGACCCAATATGGCACTTCTTATGTTCTTATGAGATAGGAGGCAGTGTCCTATTGTGGACTGGTAACTGGTTCAAGCATAGGAAACAAAGAATAGGACTAAATGGTCAGTTTTCACAATGGAAAGAGGTAAATAAATAGTGGAGTGCCCCAGGGATTGGTACTGGGACCACAGCTGTTTAATGTATTATTCATTAATGATCTGGAAAGGGAGGTAAATAGTGAGATGATCAAATCTGCAGATGACACAAAGTTAAGTTATTCAAGGTTGGTAGAACACGAGTGGACTGTGAAGAATTGCAGGAGGATCTTGTGAGGCTGGGTGACAAGGCATATAAATGGCAGATGAAATTTAATGTGGACAAATGCAAAGTGATGCACACGGGGAAAAATAATCCAAAGTATACGTACACAATGCTGGGTTCTAAATTAAGAGTTACCATTCAGGAAAAGGACCTTGGAGTCATTGTGGACAATACATTGAAATTCCCAGCTCAATGTGTGGCAGGGTCAAAAAAGCAAGCAGAAAGTTAGGAATTATTTATAAGGTGATAGAGAATAAAACTGAAAATATCATAATGCCACTATATAAATCTATGGTGCGATCACACCTTGAGTATTTTGTGCAGTTCGGGTTGCCCCATCTCAAAAAAGATATAGTAGAACTATGGCCCCCAGTTAGTAAAGAGGAGGTTATAGCTCTTACAGGACAAACTTCAGGAAAAAAAAGCACCTGGTGAGGATGGAAAACCAGAGGAGATATTTAGGGAGAATATTGTGTGGTGGACTCACATTTTATGTAGACTCTTTGATTCCATAAACAATAGTGGCATGATTCCAACAGGGTGGAATACACGCATAATAGTGCCCATCTTCAAAAAGGGTGATAGAAATATTCCTATCAACCCATAAGTTAGATAAATATTGTAGCCAAGTTATATGTTAGATTCCTCTTAGGAAAATTGGAAGCCTGGGCCGAACATTCTAATTTATTTTATGAGGAGCAAGCAAGAGTCCACCATGGCCACTCTACACTAGACCCCTTGTTTTGCCCTGTCACATATGATTAATAAATGTGTTAACATTAGGAAGGGGAAGCTTTTTGCAACTTTTGTCGATTTAAGATTAGCTTTTGACTCAATTGACAGAAATCTCCTATGGATGAAATTAGCCAGAACTGACATTGATGGTAAATTACTTTTTTTTTGTTTAACGGTTATATCATAGTACCTACCTGAAGATAAGATTAACATCTGGTGGACATTTATCTGAATCCATTTCCGTGACAAATGGGGTCAAGCAAGGGTGTGTCTTGGTGCCTTTTTTGTTCAACCTTTTTATAAATGATATAGTATTAGATTTACAAGGAGATGATTACTTCCCTCTTTCAATTTTGGGAAGACGTGTGTCTATGTTGCTCTATGCGGACGACATGGTCCTACTTTCATATGTGGAGCTAGGCATGAGGAAATTGCAAGGAGCCTTGGGTAAATTCTGTAGAGATAATCATCTGCAAGTAAATTATGAAAAGACCAAGGTCTTAGTTTTTCAAATAGATCTCAGAAATTAATCTGGAAAGTGGATTCCACTCCAGTTGAGCAAGTTAGCACATACACGTATTTGGGTCTTTTATTTTCTACCACTGGTAGTTGGATTAGACATCTGAACATGATCCAAATGAAACTGGTGCAAATAGTAAATGGGACAATCAAGTTTTGGAGAACATATGGGGGGAAGTTAATTAATCCTTGAACACAAACTATGTCCACAAGCCCTATGGGGCAGAGGTCTGGGGACAACCGTTGATGACAAGACTTGAGTTATTTCAAAACAAGTTCTTACGTCTAATACTAGGGGTCCCTAACAGTACCCCAAGTTGTATGGTCAGGTCTGAGACAGCTACTTTTTCTGTGGAGATGAAAATATGCCTAGCTATCTTTGTATATTGTATGTGTATCTGTGAGATGGCTGATGACCGCTTCCCAAAACTATGCTGGCTAGAACAACTTCAAAACAGGAATAAGTGGGAATGAGATTTAACAAAAATGCTTGAGAAAGCTGGATTTTCTTTCTCCTATTTTGAAGGCAATGCAAAAGACAGAGCAAAGTAGTTATATAGAGTCAAACTTAAGGACATTTTTGCACTAGACATAGGTGCCTTAACTTCACTTAAAGTGGCACCTTGGTATTGCCATCTAAAAAAACAGCATGGGCTGGAAAAAATTTTACCTCGATTAATAATTATATTATTCGCAGAGCTCTAACACTCACTCTTGCGTTTTCAGATGATGCTTTCCAAGGTTATGGAAGGGATATATAACTCTATCTTGTATGATCTCCGGATTTGTTCTTGCAGTTTGGGCCAAGTGGAGAATCTACCCCACTATTTGTTCTCCAGTTTACCCTCGCGTGACATGCAAGTTAAATTACTGGAGCCAGTTCTAAAAGGGAAAGAACATTGGAACCTGCAGCACAAAATTGTTTATCTTTTGGCTGGTAACTGTGAGTCGCTTTTTCTGAAGGTAGCAAATTTAGCACATGCCGTAACAATTCAAAGACGTGTTGCTATGGATAATAAATCTTAAAATATTTGTGGGTTTTTTGGATTATAGTGCATATTTAGAGTAGCTCTTGATTTGTATATTTTATATTGGCTGTTTACATTTTTTATGGTTTTAATTTTGTCACAACCTATGGTTAAGACAAAAAATTTATTTCATTCATTCATATAGTAGAATTAGAAAAGGTATAAAGAAGGACAACACAAATGATAAAGGGTATGGAACAGCTCCCATACAAAGAGAGGCTAGATAGGTTAGGGATCTTCAGCTTGGAGGCAATGCAAGACCTTTTTGTTTGGCCAGGCATTTGGAAGGCAGGGGTAGGGTTGGGGGACTGTGGGTTAGGGGACTTTATTTGTTTTTATGGGAGTATTTTAATATCTGGGGGAGTTTGTGTGTATTGTAACCTGCCCTGAGTCCAAAGAGAATGGATGGGCTAGAAATAGAAATAAATGAATGAATTAATTTAATTAAGCATGCTGCTGGCTGTATGCGCTATATGTATTTTACTGGGTAAAACCAGACATGACTTTGACCTGCTGTGGTTCCGGTCCCACCAGATATTGTCCAAGGACTGTCCCACAGAGTGTTGGCAGCTAGCCCATGTTGTTAGTTCAGCAAATCTCCGAGGTCACAGCCTTTACCCAAGGCTAAAGGCTGCCCATGAAGGCCATAACTGGGGACTACTGTGGTCGGCCACCATGGCTGTGCCTCATTGGTCACCATGGCTGTCTGTCATGGCAGAGGGCAGGGCACTGGGAGCAGGGCGTTGCCAGGGTCAGCTGACCACATGATTATTGTGCTTTCAGCCCTACCCAGACCATGTGGGTGGGACAGGAAGGCTCCCTGGGTGTGGGCATGTCCATTTGGTGCCCCGATCTGGGCTATGTTGCCCGTGATTTTCTGTGCTGGGGCAGCCTGGGGAGCAGTACTGCTGGCTGCTGCACGTCTGTTTTTACCTCTTGATAAAATGTTCAGGGAAACAACTAGGTGTTTTTTTATTAGGAAAGGAGGTAACCAAGGATGTCTGTAGTATTTGTTTCAGCCTAAGATTTTCTAGATAGACAAAAATTATTTGTCAAGGTGGATAGAATTAGCCACCTACTCTGGAAAATTAAGAGGTATTTTCAGTGGCACAGAAGTCCCCTCAACTTCGTGGGGGACAATGGGGAGTGGGACAGTTGAGGGAATACCAGGGGAAACAAGCCCCAAGTCCAGGTGAAGGGGTCGGGACATCGAAAGTATTGACTAAAGGCTCTTTTCCCAGCAAGCGTGGCGGCTGAAGCTGCTGTGCAGGTGAGTGAAGCCTCACACCATTCTCCCTTCTCTCCATTCACCATTTACAGGGGGGCACAGCTAGAATTGCCATCCCCATATCCCTAGCTTTGTGGGGATGTGTCCCTTACAGTAATTACACCTACAGCTATTTGCACAGTATAAAGATTTATCTGTGGTAGTCTCAGGGTCCCAGCCTGGAAACATGTTGCTATTGAGCAAGATGAGAAATCACAGTGACTTCATTGGGACTCCTAAAAATTACACACAACAGTAGAAGTTTGCAGGCTTCAGGGCCAGCCTTAGAAATTGTGGGGCCCAGGGCAAAGATAAAATGTGGGGGCCCCTCAGCTCCACCCACTTTCCCATGGCTCTGCCCACTTTCCCATGGCCCCTCCCATTTTCTAAGGCCCTACCCACTTCCCTTTGACAATTAGAGAATTGTCATATAAGTTGTCAGTACAATGTGCTCCAACGAACATTTAGATCTGATTTAAATGAAAGGAGGCACAGGACACCGATATGGTTAAAAGGCAAAGACTCTTATTTAAAACACATTGAGGGCATGCACACAACCCTCCTTCTCTTGAGCATATCCCTATTACACTCCCAACACAGGAGTCCAAACATAGATCCAGCTGATCAAACATAGATCAAATAACCCCCACATGGCCATAGCACCCACTATGAAAGGAGGGGTGAGGAACTGAATCTCAGGCCCAGAGCGGCCAAACACAGCCATCAGCAAGATTTTGGTGGTGTGACACCTTTCCAGTTACTGGATTTGGGGATCTCAAGCACAAAACACTGAAAATCTGGTCATCAAACAAGAAACAGCACCCCACCCCCACTCCACCCCCCACAATCATCGCACCACTCAGCCCTTTCCCAAACCTTCCCCCAGATGACCCCAGTCTACTCCCAAAGCCCCACAGAGGAGTGCAGAGGGGGAAAGGTATTGGCCACTTGGCCAGGTGGCCCTTACCTCAGAAGCTGCTGGACCTGGGTCTTCGGAGATCAGTCAGAGGCAAGCAGGCTTAGGTTGCTAAGAGGGAGTGGACAGCAAGAACATTCTGCTGGGCCTCTCCTTGGGCAGGGTGGTGGCTCCCTTTTCCCCTTGAAGAGCCATGGGGGAATGGGGGCATCCATCAGGGGGAGAGAGGGGACATCATGGGGGGGGGAGCCACCCCTTCTCTCTCTCACACACACACACACCCACACACCTCTCTCACTCACACATTCTCTCACACACAAACTCATTAATTCTCTTTCACACCCATGCTCTGACCTCTCTCACACACACACCTATTCAAACTCACAAACATGCTCTCACCTCTTTCACATACACACCCATTCAGACTCACACACATGCTTTCACCTCTCTCTCTTTCACTCACACACCCATTCAAATTCAAACTCAAAATCTCACACACACTCGGGCGTAGCTAGGTTGGAATGGGCCCAGGGACAAGAAATGGACTTTGGGGGGCCCCCTGCCCATCACCATAGACTCCTCTGCCCCTCTCCCTCCCCTCAATGTCCTTATTGCATAAAACTGTCAACAACCGTACTTATTAAATTAAAACATGTACTCAGCTACTGCAATGGTCTCTTCCTTGCTTTTAGCTATGCAAACACAGAAATAGTAACATATGGCCTCCCCCTGAGCCCCCTCCTGATCTCAGCCCCCTCCCCCCAGAGACCCCCCTCCTGTTCCCCCAGCTCCATCCCCCCACAGACCCTCCCTCCTGTTCCCTCCCCTGAGTCCCCTCCTTCTCCCTCCTCCCACAGAGCCCCCCTCCTGCTCACTCAGCCCCCTCTCACCACACAGCCCCCTCCCCCCACAGACAGGGCCGGATTTAGGAATGTTTCACCCCAAGGCCCTTCTCAGGCTG
>QEPC01003825.1:593950-620223 GCA_003113815.1 Sphenodon punctatus | reverse complement strand
GTTTCTGCTCTAGCAGTGCAAACACCTGTGACCTTCTTCACCTGCTCATGCCCCTCCTCTCAAACACCCTGGCCTGGAAGAAGATCAGTGGGGAACTAGCCCTCATACTCCACACTAGGGTTGCCACCTTTTGCCATTTGACCCCAAGACTCCTATAGGCCAAATGCGAGTCTCAGGATCAGATTGCAAAAGATGGCAACTAGGGTTGTCACCTACACAAATATTTAAGGAATGCTTATGAAAAATACATGTTGAAGGGCCTGCATTGATGACTAAGGTGCAAATGCAGGTCCTGCAACATGTATTTTTCATAAGTGTTCCTTACACATTTGCATAGGTGACAACCCTACTCCCACCCTCTTGCAAATTGCCTTTTTCATCCCTCCCCCAGGTTCCTTTGTTTTCCACTCCCCACTCCGAAGAGCAGTATGATTCCTCCCCACAAATCCCAGCATTTGAAGACATACATGAATAGAATGCCACAAACAAATCTCCAACCCCAAGGATGCCTCAGTGTTCAAAAATCATGAGCTGGGCCCTAAAAATCATGAAACTTAAATAAAAAGAATCCAAATCTTTCTAGGCTTGGTACTTTCCCATTTGTGAGAATGGGAGGAGCCAGTCGAAGAAGAACTTGTAAACAAAGTTCTTCGAGATGGCTCTAACATTCTCACAAATGCCCACCCTTTGGAAGGAACTGTTGGGTATCTATAAGTGGGAAGGAGGTGCTTTATATACTGGAGGGGCAGGGGGGGCTCGAGACTGTCACAGGGTGATTTTTCAAACTAATGAGCTTGATATATGCTGGTAGAGTTTTTTTGCCTGCCAGGGTTTTTTTTTAAAAAAAAGAAGAAAAAAAAAGCTTCGGAGCAGCCTGCAAGGAGTCAGGGAGGAAGTGCGCAGCAGAAGAATGGCTTCGGCTTCGCACAGTAATTGTAGGGGGCCTTCCCAGGCTGTGGGGAGAACGTCAGCTGGCGGGGGGGGGCCACAACTTTGAGGGTTTTTTGTTTTTTGTGGGTTTTTTAAATGGGACAGGCAGCCGCACAGCGCCACAGCGGGCTTAGCTGCCATAGGGATGGGCCCCCAGCCACGGTGGGCCCCGGGACACATGTCCTGCCTGTCCCTATGGTAGCTACCCCCTTGCTCATTTAAACAAACTCACACACATTTCAATCAGGCTGACCCGGCCCCCCTGTCCATGCCGTGCTCCTGATTCCGCCGCCTGCCATAACCTCCTCCTGCTCTTTGAAAGCCCCGCTATGCGCCTCCTCACCGCACACGTGCGCACACTGGGTTCAGCAGCCATTTCCTGAATCTGGCAATGGTAGGACTATATTTCCCAGCATGCCAGATTCAGGAAATGGCTTCCTCCGGCGTGCACACATGCACAGAAGTGCACAGCAGTAAATTTCAAGCTGTGGCGCCGGCAACAATAGCAGAATCACTGTCGGGTTGAGCAGGGAGCAGTGCTGCAGTGGGGAGCAGGGGCACCCAGGTGGGCGGGCAGCGGGGGCAGTGGAAGTTCCTCCCCCTCCACCCAGGCTGCTTCTGATGGTGGGAGCTCCGGCAGGTGGGACAGTGATTAATTTTTTTAAAAGTTACAGCAGCTCAGCTGATGTCTGAGGCAGCACAGCCGTGGGCCCCACCTGGGAGCAGGAGCTGGGGCCACCGCCCCGATCTGCCCCACAGTAAGGCCAGCCCTGGCAGGCTTCATTTTCTTTTGAGCAATGGTCTAAATTTACCAGATTCTTTCCTCTTTTTAAAAAAAATAATAATCTCAAATGTTTCTATCTGGGGACCAGGATGTCCTGACAGAAAGTGATTAATGATAAAGAGACTTATATTAGACCTGTGCCATCTGGCAGTTCTGGCAAATGCCAGAGGGGCCAGTACTGTTGGAGGCTGTCCCCCCCCCTAAAAGTGAATGCTTATGTTTTTTGTCAATATTGCATTTTTCTAATGACAGGGGCCAGGTTACTGAAAATGCCAGAACTGATTTTAGGTCCCAGCCTGCCACTCCTTGAGCCCAATCACACATGTATATACTACAGTGACTGATAAAACACTCTACATTATTATATTATTTTTATTTTTATTTTTCAGATTTATACCCCGCCCCTCCTGCAACGCAGCTCGGGGCGGCTTCCAACAATAAAAATACACTAAAATTCATTTTAAAAACAATCAAATATTAAATATAAAATATAAAATATAAAACAGGGCTAGACATATAAAATAAATAAATAAATAAATGGGTGGGGGACTAAAATCCTCCCTCCCCACCCTCCCTCCCAAAGGCCTGGGCAAACAGCCAGGTCTTACAGTTCCGCCGAAATGTTAAAAGGCTTGGGGCCAGGCATTAACAAACGTCTTTTGCCTATTTCCAAAGATTCTTAAGAGCAGTGGTTCTTGCAGACAAAAAAATATATGTGGCAATCTTACTGGTCAATACAGTGTTTCATTTATTTGTATACTTTCTATTGCATTCCTCAAAATGATTTACTAACTTTTCATAGGATCTGCTTGTTGGAAATGCATTCCTTAGTTTCATCTCCCCTAAGCACCTTATCCTGTTCGTTTGCTAGAAATAGCAGGAGTAGACAGTCAGATCAGGGAACCCTTCCCCCATCCACTTAGTTCTACTCCTGACTAGGACCTGATTGGTTAATCTCCTCTCCTCAGGATGTTTCTTATCTCTTTGTGTCTGAGAGATATTCAGAGAGCTTCTTACTTCCCTCCTGAACACACCTAGTCTTAGGACTTAGCATAGATGTAGGCCTTTCCTATCCTACATGTATTTCTTAATAAAGCTACTTAATCTTAAGTATGCTTCCTGCCTGCTTATTGATGATTAGCTACTCACACTTCTCTGTAAACTCTGCATTGGGCAAATCAATGCAATGATCTCACAGTCCTTGCATTCCAACACTGCTTGCTGGTGGAAAGGAGGTGAAATGGGATTTCTTAATGCCACAGTGTAGTTCAGTGGTTCCCAAACTTTTTTCCTGTGTAATCACATTTTGAGACTTTCATATAGTCCCACAATACCAAACAGCAAGAAGAACATGCTAAATATATCAAATATAATTTGGGATTGGTATCCCATCTGCAGATGTTATGAGCCCACTTGAGATTAGATCCCAGAATTTGGGAACATCTAGGGTAATTCTTGCAAAACAGGATTCCAAGCTGGCCAGGTTTGCCAAGAACAGTTTTTAAATCACAATGCTGATCCCCACAAATAAGGAAGCCAAAAATATAGTATGAGACATTCCTGGTACTGGCTTGGCAAGCAGCTTGCTGCTGCTCGCAAGAGACACTAAAAGATATTTGTCAAAAATTCAGGAGAACGTTTGCTAAGGAAGAACTTCTCTTCCATCATTTTATTTGTGAAAGTATGATGCTCTTATCTTTCGCCAAATATAGAATTATGCAATGTAATGTACTGAATGTGCCTTGCTAGAATTAGTTGCTTTCAAGGAAGGAAAAAAGAAAACGTAGCATTATTATTTTAAAAAATTTGTAATGTATTTTAAGGTTATTTAATTGTATTATGTTTTTATTGTTGTAAGCCACTCTGAGGCTTTTGGAAAGGTCAGGGGTATATGTCTAAATAAATAATAAAATAAAAATAAAATAAATATTTTTACTATGTAAAAATCTTTCCACTGAAAGGGCCCCAGTTCCCCTGTGCACAGAAACATAAAGGATAGAAACCAACCTGCCCAAGTCTCAGCTCAGGGCATTATTCTAGGGGGAGATCAACGAAAGAAGGGTCCTTGTGGAAGAAGTCAGAGGGTGTTTTTAGACAACCACCTCCTCACCCATCATGCATGTTGCAGGGCTGCATTGGTGCCCTATACAGCCCTGCAACATGCATGTTGGGGGGGAGATGCACTTGTCTAAAAACACCCAGTGTCAGCTGTTTGACGTCATTCCCCATTTGTTAAATAGGGATAATAATTCCATTTCTAATGGTGCACCTTGAGCAGCAGGACCTTCAAAGTGTTTTGTCAGTACAAATCTTATTGAAGTGAATGGGGCTTGCCCTAATGGAGCATGTTGAGGGTTGGACCCTCAATATATCAATTTGACATAGTCTCCAACAAAACTCTGAGCTGCTCCATCTCATAAGACTTCCTCACACTGCTTTTTTCTGTCAGAGGCATATCACAAGGTGGGAAAGTGTGGTTTAACATGCTCTTTAGAAAGATAAAGAACGGACTCTGAGGGTGCAACCCTTATAGCTGAGCCATTGACTTCAATGAGGTCAGGATTTCACATTAATATTTTTTAAAGGGAAAAAATATTATTATTGCACTCTGCCATTTTTGATTATTCCTTTTAGGCGAAATACATGTCCCCGGTTAAATTCTGGAGAATTCACAAATGCAGGCTCAGTGTGGTGGACTGTAGAGATGAGGAGAGAAAAAAAATCAATACCCTAACTTGTAGTTTGGGCAAAAAGCAGCTATGCAGCTGCTATGCCACCCAATTGTCTGGAACACCAGTCTCAGCCCCCTTGTATACGGTTGTGAGAGGCCAGTGGCAGCTGGTGCACTTTCAAATGTGGGAGTGGGGAGGAAAGGGGTAGAAACAGGGGGGTTGGGTGGAAGGAATGGAAGCCAGAGAGGGGATGAAACGTGAAGGGGTGCACGAAATGGAAGCAAGGGAAGGGTAGACGGGTGGGGGAAGTAGATGGAATCATGGAAGGGAAGCCAGGGAGGGTAGAAACAGAGTGGGTGGAAGGAAGGAAGAGAAGCCATGGAGAAAGAGAGGCAGAAACAGATGGTTGGGGAAGGGGAGGGGAGGGAGGAGAAATAAAAATGGATGGGGAGGAGAAGAGAGGTTGAAATGGAGGTTGGTGGATGGCAGCAAGGATTGGGAGGGGTAGAAAGCGGATGTGGAGGAAGACAGGGAGGGACAGAAACAGGGTGGGTGTAGACTAGACCACTTTTCAGAAACTGTGGGAGGAGATGGCATTTTGGGGAAATTAGTGTCAACCAGGTGTTTCATAATGGAAAAAAATGTGCTAAATTCAAAAATCTAGGTTGCCATTTTTTTCACAGAGTAGTTTTGTTGCCATCTTGAAAAACGGCAGCCATTTTCCAGATTTTTTGTTATTGTGTACAATATATTGAATCTAGAATTTTTTCCATACAAGATATTTTGTAGCCACTTCCACAAGGATTAACCCAAAATTATTTTTTTTTAAAATTGGTTAATAAATGTAAAAGTTATTCATATTTCTCAGAATATGAATCCTTGAAGTTCAAAACACAGAAGTTGAAAGTGGCTTGTTCTCAATGTCGAAATTCCTCAACCTGATGAAATTTTTCATCACAGGTTTAAGGAGAGTGATGCACACTATTTCTGTTGAACAAATGAGACAGTTGGACTGTTGCCTTCGGTCCTGAGCCAGCCACACCAATCCACTTGATTTCTTTAATATTCGGAAACGGCGTTTCCAATCTTCCTTGACCATGAAACTTTGTTGTACATTTATAATGTTTCACCCAAACTTTGCTCTGTGGTGGGGTTATGTGGAAATGGTCGAGGTCCTTCTTCTGTTTACCAGAGCACAATGACAAGAATTACGGAACCTCCATGTTCATTCGTTTGCCTCTATGTTGCCTTTTTTCATGCGTTACGATCACTACAACTATGCAAAGTGGGGAACTCTTTACATTGTAGAAATGCATCAGCTGCCAGCAGAAATCCTTACTGAATTCCAAGCAGGAAAATTTGTCATCAATTCGTCAAATAACAGATTCAATCAGGTGGGTCCTGACCAGGCCCAAGAATGACTGAATGGAACTGGAAAGAGAGGTGGTGGAACTGTTTGAATTACAAAGACATCAACAACTTTGAGTTGGCGGGTGCTTTCGTATAACTTCTGATCTCAGTTGGCCGAAGACACCTACACCCTGTACCACATGGTCTCACATGTCGAAGCTCTTAAAGATGAAGACAGCAGTTCACAGAAGCGGCGGGATAACAAGGATGAAGATTCACTACTCAATGTTCTTCAGCGCTTCAACATCTTCCACAATCTGGATGAACCCTGTTTGCAGAGCATTGCCATTAAGGACCTGGCCGCAGAAGAAATCCAAGAGTCTCTGCTCAATGCATTTGACTTTGGAATTGACCAGCTACTTACTTTTGTGAGAGAGAGGCTGATTCACGACAATGAAATGCAGATTCAGAGAGAGTTTCACACCAAAATGTCCAGAAACAATCCCCAAACCTTTGATTCTTTATACAAAGTAGTGACACATACTGTAGAAAAAGAAGACATCCTTAAAGCAGACAGAAATATTCTCCAGCATCTGGTTGCTGCATATGAGGGACAGCGTGAGATTAACATGTCAGAGGTGCTACGGCATGAGCTTTTCACAGTACCGTTGTCACTTGCACAAGTAAATGGCTTGTTAAGAAGTGGACAGAAATATGTGCTGTTGGATGTCTTGACTTCAGGTGTTGCTTGTCTCGATAACATTGATCTCACTAACAAGAAGGTATGTCTAATCATTAATGGACAAGCCCTTATAGTTTCCATTGGAGTCCCTCGGGGTGTAAAGACATTTGGAGATTTTGCTCAGGGGTTCATCTCATCAGTTCTAAACTCTGCTGCAGCATACAGAAGAATCAATGTTGTATTTTACCGATATGACACTACTTCCATATTGGAAGAGTAAAACCAGACAGTGTAGAGCAAAACAAAGCAAGCCAGTGAAAATGAAGCAAGCCAACATGAAAATATACCCCTCCCTAAGAACTGGAAGAACTTTATGGCATTATCTGAAAACTAGGCAGACCTAGCTAAATTTTTAGCTTTGGAGTTAATTGCAAAGGCACCCAGTGACAAGGAGATTGTGGTAGAAGGAGCATTTGTAAACCCATAGAAGTGAGGTCATCAAATAACAAGTTGGATGTAAAACCTCTGCAGGTTTCCCATGAAGAGGGCAACACACGAATCGTCGTACATGCAGTTAATGTTACTCATGACACAGTTGTGATTTCTTGCAGAGACACTGATGTCTTGGTACTTTTGCTAGCACATCTGCCTACACTGACAGGCAAAGAACTTTGAAACAGATCAGGAACACGTGCAAAGAGAAAGTACATAAACATACCGGAAGTCCACAAACACTTACCACTGGATTGTGAGGCTGCATTGTTACCTTTTCATGCTCTGACAGGCTACATCTTACTTCAGCAACCATATGAAGATTTCAGCATGGAAAGTGTTTATTAACCACCACAGCCTGTTGAACAGTTTAGGTGAGGGTGATCTGACACCAAAAAAACTGGGAGATGCAGTGTCCATCAATCAGATTTAATACACTATCTTCACAACAGTGAAGAAACCAGAATCTATGCCACCCACATAGCATGCATTGCAAAATCTGAAAAGAGTTCATTATCAGAGCATGGTGTGGAAGCAAGCTACTGTACAGATTCCTGTCTTCCACCAATCTCCACACACGGAGCCATTGTCATTTTGGCCTATGGTTCCATGTGTGGGCGATGGGTGGAGATGGGTGGAGCGTGGGAACGCGCACGCACCCCCGCCCACCCACTGCGGTGGTCACACGGGTGCCCCCCACCCATTCCCACATATGGGGGGGGGGGTCTCATGTGAAATGGGCCTCAAAATAGGCACATCAGATTTTAACTCCTGTATTTTGCTCTCTAAATATAGGGCATGTAGGTTTCCCATCTGTATCAATGGAGAGCAAAATAATAATTTGCAGCAAAGCATGCCATGTGGATCAGAGAAGAGAAGTTTGTGTGCAGATTGTTGGACTGGACATATTTGTGTGTGCTGCTTTTAAGAGCACAGTCTCAGTTCTGCTCTCCTTTATTTTTGTCCCTCTCCTCACAACAGAGCATTGCTTCTGTAGTTAAAGTTAAAGACTAATAACAGTTTCCTTCTATTTTGACATGTTTTTTCCTGTCCTTGCATGGCAACCTCATCTCTATCTCTTTGCATGGACAGTGTTTTGGAATCATCTTGTCATCCCCAGACAATTGCATTGATCTGATTGTTACATTACTTTGACAGCGCTAAGCCCATGCAAGAGAATAGGGACTTGGCAGCATCTCATCTGTGTATAAGTAGCTTATACACATGCTGAGGAGAGCTGTGTGGAACTGCCCAGCCTCTCTTCATGTGAAAATCCTGGCAGGATTTCACAAATTCCAAAACGACTGAAAATTTTCCAGTGGAAACAGATTTTTATTAGGCAAAAATCTTTTTATACACTTTCCTTTTCACTAAAGATCTTGTTATTTTTACCTTCATGCTGCTGCATCTGAACTTGCCGGCGGCTTCAGCAGGCATTCATAGCATGATTTGAGCTGAAACAATAATGAATAAGCTGATAATTCTTACGATAGGTATATGTAAAGGCAGGGGCACACCTTCCCGCTTGGGGAGCTCTACAAAACAAAACAAGAAACAAGCCAAGGGCCTTTAAAGTCAAGGATTTGACTTTAGGGCCCAACTGTTGCCAAGAAAACAGCATGCCATGTCAGGGGTAGGATTTGAACCCACTTTCCCAAGGGAGGGGCCAGGGACAATGCATTCATAGAAGTCCAACCTTGCTCTCCCTTTGGTAATGTGGGCAGGAAATAATCAGGGCCCTCTTGGCTACAGTCTCTACCACTCCACTCTGCTCAGGTGCCAATACCTGTGCAGGCAGGCTATACATAAAGGATGCTGTTCTCTCTGCCCCTTGTTGCATCCCTTAGTGGTATGAACTGTAGCCTTTACACCCACAGCTCAGTTCATGGGCAGAAGCTATCGCCCCACTTCGCCGCCATCCAGAAGTGAGGTGTGCTTGTGGCCAAAGGAGGATCCGAGGCCTTGAGGGTTCTCTCTCTTGTTGAACCCCTCTATGAAGATGATAGAGTAGATGAATCCTCTAAGGATGTTAATAAATGAGACCTCTAGAGTCCGGGTTCGGTCTGTGCAGTCCCCACTCACATGGTTAGCGTGAAGAGTCAATAAACAGGCAGCCTCCTGCGTGTATTTCTTGATTATTCGGGCAGCCCCCACTCATAGATTAGCATATGGGCAGGCATTCTTCCCCACTATGCTCTGCCCACCAAAGCCCCCCTCCTAAATCTCAGTATCCTGTCCCATATGTCGCCTTACAGCTGAAGCAAACCATGGGCAGACGAAGCTACACCAGCTGATTCTTTCTTCTGGGTTATTATGACTCTGGAAGGCGGTCCAGCACCTGCTATCCCTGCCCACACATGGAGGCTCATACCTGCGAGCATTTGACAACTGAAAATAAACTTTTATGCACATACTACTGCCTTTATTGAGCAAATTTCATATTTTATTTAGTGAAAATGGAAAGTAAATGTAAAAATTAAGTTCCTGAAGAGACTAATCTCTGCCATCTGATCAAGACACTCCCAGTGGCCATCATCAGGATAGTGATGAGAAAAAAATGCAGGGAAGGTCCAGCCTCCGCTAATGACTGCTCTACTTCTGGCAGTGCACAAACATCCAGAAAAGTCATGATCTCATTCACATCCCACGCTCACATCATGTTCCATTCTGCTGAACTTGGAGCTGCAGTGGAGTTGCACAGTGTCTGCACTCCAACACACATACATAAACCCCACTGTGTGCATGTGCCACCCTATGAGTGCATAGGCTGCCTCTGAGGATGGGCCTGACAGTTCGTTCTGTACATCATCAGCCCTCACCTAAATGACAGCAAAGGCCAGGGTATCCATCACCCCCCAACCTTTCTGAGCCCCGTAACCCAGGCAGCTGCAGCACCTATACACAAAAGCCAAAGTCATTTGGCTTTCCTGGGCAAACAATCCTCGGCAATAGATTTCTATGGCATTATGACCCCTCATGCTTTTTGCCAGCAAAAACTGTTCGAAAGAGAGGAAATTATAAGAGTAACTTTTAACCAATGGGCAGCTCTGCTCCCACTTACATTCTGAGCACAGTGACCTTCACTGCCTTACAGATCCCCCGATCTGCCTGTTTTTGAATATATAAGTTTATATCCCACCCCTCCAACACTCAGGCAGCTCGGGGAAGCTCACATCATCATAAAAATACATTTAAACCACAAATAGGAAAATACAAAATTCATAAATAAAATATTAAAACAATATAATTAATTCATTTTATTCCAGTGGTGTATAAACCCCCTCCCCACCCTCCACCCTCATCCCTCCCCTCTACCAAATGCCTGGTGGGAGAGCCAGGTCTTACTCTGGCAGAGGAATGTAAGATTTGGGCTAAGGTGGACATCGTCGGGAGGGAGTTCTACATCACTGGTGCAGCTGCCGAGAACGCCCGCCTGTTGGTCCCCACCCGTCTCTAGCAGGGAACCTCCAGGAGGGCACCCCCCAATGACCGCAAGAGCCTCTCAGGGACCCAGGAAGTGAGGTGGTCCCTCAGATAGATAGGGCCCAGGCCGTTTAGGGCTTTTCTTACCATTCAGTGGTTCCCTCCATCCAGTTAAAAAATTCCAGACTTCCATGGTGCTAAGATCTGTTACATTTTCAGATGAGTTGGCATGTGCACTGACATGCTTGTGATAGAAATGTCTATGCAGTTTAATAGCCACATTGATTGGCAGTGCCAGTGCAACTACACACACCCCTCAGCATAAGTGTTGCAAAAACATTTTCAACTATTAGCCAACCTGTAACCAACAGCAGCCAATAGTGGCCAATAGCAGCTCATGCTCGGTGCACAGCCAGTTCTGCAAGGACACATGACCAATTATGGTCAATAGTTGCTAACATGTACTGCGCAAGTGTGCAGCCAATCTTAGCTAGACAGCTTCTCAGCTCTTTAAGTTTTTCAAAGCATTTGGCACGTGATCTGCAAGTTCAGGGATTCTGGAACAGCAGCCATAGAGATGCATGTTGAGACCTTCCTTGTGCTCATTATCCTGCTCCAGGCCTTCCTTTCCACTGCTGAGAAAAACCTGCGATCACTCCAATAGATCCAAGTTTTATGCTGTCATTGGTGCGATGTGATTTCAAGGCACAGACAGATTCTTGTTAGATCTGTGGCCAGGATAGTGCAGTGCACCACACTGTGGAGGCAGCTCCTGCTCCAGGGCCATGCACTTGCCTACCTCCAGTGCTAATGGACTGTGCTGGGAAGGATGAAAACCATGAATGGGGAGCTGATACGTGCAGAGATGTACCACTCAGGAGACGTGGCTTCAATCACCAATGCCACGTACAGGGCTGTACCCACCCAGAGGCTGGTCTGAGTCAAGGAGAAAAGCACATACTGGTGGGAGAATGTGCTGTCCTGATGGAGAGATGGTGGGGCTGATCCCAAACCCCACAGATGAGCTCGCATTTCACCCATGACCCGTGCATGTGGACGCACGTGCAACCCACGTGTACCCCTGTGACAGGAACTGTAGTGTGTGCACAGCCTCATGGGTTTCACACAGCAGGCTGCACACAAGTGTTCTGGATCATGCCCACTGAGGGGGTCACCGACTTTAGGATGAGGCCCCAACTGGAGAAACAGAGCACAGTGATGCGGTCGGTCTCCCATCCCCATGGAGAAGCATGGGCTTCCATCACCATCTGGAAGCTCACCACTCTGGACTCCTGCTGGTCTGTCACCCAGCAATTTGGCATTGGAACCTAAATGATGGGCATCATACTAGCAGAGGTTTGCACAGCAATTGTGGAACTGCTGCTGAACCATGTGGTGCAGTTGACTGGTCCTGCAGAGTTAATGGAGGGATTTCAGTAGGAGGGGTTCCCCAACTCTACAGGAGCAATTGATTAGAACCATTAGGGATGGGCGAACGCGGTTCTGAAGTTCGGAGTTCGGACCGAACTCGAATAGTTCGGTCGACCGAACTCGAATAGTTCGGTCGACCGAACTGAACGTTCGAACCAAACTCGAATTCGGAAGTTCGGAGTTCGAACTGAACTCGAACAGCTCAGTCAATCAAACTGTTCGAACCGAACTCGAATTCGAACGTTTGGTTCTGATGTGTTCGGTGAGTTTGGAATTGAATTTCCATTGGTTTCAATGGAAAACACATTATCAGCTGTAATTTTTTTGTTTTTTCGCTATGTGGCTGAAATTTGGAGTGCCTCTACCTCCAATGGAACTCATTATGTGCACCAAATTTCAAAACAATTGAATAAAGTAATCCGATTTTAGAAGCAGTTGAATTATTGTATTTTGCAATATTCTACATATACATTCTTAGCTGTAACTTCTTTGCCTCACATCTAATGTAGGTGAAACATGTTAAGTTTATACCCCTTCCCATAGTAACTATCTTTGCCAAATTTCAGAAGGATTGGACAAAAGGTCTTGGTGGTATAAGCAATTAACAAATAAATGTATGTCTGATTATAACATCTTTGTAGTCCAACCAGTGTACATGAAATTTGGCAGGACTATATATTTCACTTTCATGATCATCTCTGCCAAATATCAGAGAGATATTATAAAGGGTCTCAATTTTATATGCCTGTACAACAAATGTAGAGAAGGGGCCTATGCCTGGGATTCTCTTATGTCACTGTGGTATAAGATCGGTTTGTGATGCAAATTGGCCAACAGAAGTGGTTCCCTTTATCAAAATCTCCTGTACATTTGCTGAAATAGCAGGAACGGTATTTGATACATTCCTGTCAAATATCCTGTAAACAGAATGGAATATCAAAATGTAACAGCTGGAAATGTATTTTCAGGTTAATGTCTTATACCCTTGGGACCCTTTATCCACTCTTTCCTAAAATTGGCAGAAATATTAAACATATGGAGGGATGTAATATGCACAAGTTTCATGAACATTGGATGCAAGATAAAGAAGTTGTAGTCATGAATGTGTATGGAGCTTTTCTTAAAATCACAACATTCAATTGCTTCTGAAATTGGTTTCCTTTATCTAATCGTTCCGAAGTTTGGTACACTTAGTGCCCTTCACCGGAGGTACAATCTCTCTAAATATAATCAAAAAGTAATAAGAAACAAAAATGTTATAGCCAGAAATATGTTTTTTAGTTTTTTCCTTTTATTTCAAAAATTAAATGTTAATTTCAGTTCCCGATTGCACCAAACTAAAGACCGAGCTGATCCCGACCAAACCAAATATGAAATCTGAACTCAACATTCGACCCAAACCACCAAACGGCCAAACATTTGAACTGACAAACTGAACCAAACGGGCGAACCGAATGGACGAAACGAACGCAGCCAAACCGAACGGCCGAACCCGAACCATGATTTGTTCACCCATCCCTAAGAACCATATTGCTATCATGTGCCCACTCCATAGAAAGGTTGAGTAGATGAACCAAAAGGGTTTTTTTCTCCATGGTTCTTCTGGCAGTAGTGGACCACCTTGCCTGGTTCATGGATGTGTTGGTCGGGTGGTCCGAGAAAAAAAATGACACCCACATTGACAGTCAGTCCTGCTTCTTTGGCTGCATGTGCATTGGAGACTTTGGACCCTCCACTGAAACATGCATTGAGAAGAAACTTGTGAGGTCTGTTTTTCTTGGGAAACCTGTCTATTCACTAAGCTCTGGCTCATGAAGACATACAGCATTGCCCACACCCTGGAGTGAAGGTACTTTAACTGGAAGCCCAGCACTGCCTGCTCTGTTGCTGAGAGGGCTTTGGGCTTTTAAAGCAGCATTGGTGATCAGTGGCTGCTAAGACTGATCATTTCCAGCTAGAGTCCATTTCACTGCTAACAACCACCAACTGTGTTCTCCATATCTGCAAGATCAGCAGGTCCGCATTGGAGAATTGCCAGTTTCCTCCAGTGAGCCAGTGCCCCTACTCTGGGACCAGCTGAACTGAGCAGAACAGCGCACAACTGGAGAGATGCAGGATCCCTTGTGCCAGTACATCAATTGCAATGCTAGTCAAAAAGAAAAGGCTGCCGCCTCCTCACCAGATGGAGTTGGTGAAAAGTGCTCCTGACCACCATCAGAACCTGAAGATCCAGGTGCAGCGAAGGATCCAGAAGCTGTGAACCTGAATGACCAGAGTAGGCCAGACTCCATCAATAACAAGAGTCCCAATCCCCTCCAAATAACAAAGCTGGCCAACCATCATCACTTCAGTTTTGTCAGTAACATTCAGCTTTAATCAGCTGCTCATCCTCATCCAGTCCCTAACCGCAGTCAAGAATTGGGTAAGCACTGAGACTGCAGGACCTAGGTTAAATATTGATGACACTTCACCCCAAATCTCTAAATAATCTTACCCAGTGGGCTCAAACAGATATTGAACAAGAGGGGAGACAGACTAGAACCCTGCGGGACCACATAGGAGTGGTCACAAGGGGACGATGAGTAATCACACATCACCACCCTCTGAGACCTCCCCAACAGGAAGGAACGGAACCACTTGGGGGCTGTCTGGGCATGTGCGAGCACGCGTGGCTGTGCTCCTGCTGGACCCGATGCCAAAATAGGGGGGGAAAACACAACTAAGGAAAAATAAAATAACCTAAAGTAAAGGGAAAACCTGCAAAAAGGAATGAGCCTAGAAAAAAAAAGAGAAGCAGACTCTACAATTGATAAATATTACCTCCCTCGGCGAAGCACAAGGAAAGGGGAGGCCGTGTGCAACAAAATGGCCAACGCAGCATAGGACAAGCAGTGTTGTGTGGTGACTTTAATTGCCCACTTTCATCCTTGGACCTATCTACAAAAAACAAATAAAATAAGCAACAGAATAGAATTGTGCAGTTAATAGAAAAATACAAGTGGATAGACATATGGAGAGTTCTCCATCCAAAAAAACAGGAATTCACCTTTTACTCTAATCCGCATAAAGTGTCCACTAAAATAGATCATATTTTAATAAACCAAAATTTGTTCAAGGATGGAATGCAAGCTTATATCCAAATCCTTCCCTTCTCAGACCACAATGCTATCAAGCTAGAGATAAAAGAGGGAACACAAAAAAACACCAATGCACATAGATGGTCTATGAAGAAACTTTATTTAAACAACAACTGGATTAAAGAGCAGATACAAAATGCAATAGTAGAATATCTTCACTTTAATGATGGGCCAGAGATATCGCCAATAACATTGTGGGAAGCGGCTAAGACTGTGATCAGGGGACAGTTCATTTCCTTAGAAGCATACCTAAAAAAAGAAAAAAATAAACAGGTAAACGAGCTACTATTACAAATTAAACATTTAGCTAAGCAACCAGCAATTAATGCAGAAAAAATTGCTATATTAAAAAGTCAAATAAACTTAATAGAAACAGAACAGATGGTATCTAGGATTAGATACACTAAGGCGTATTATTTTGACAAAGCTAATAAGGCAGACAAAGTTTTGGCTGGATTGGTAAAAAAAAAGAGACAAAAAACTAGCATCCCATATATTAGAGAAAGACAGGACTCAATATTGTTAATGGGAAAAGAAAAAGAAAGATGTTTTATGGAATTCTATGAAGATATCTACAGGACAAGGAATCCTAAAAAAGAAGATATAGATAGTTTTCTAAACTCAATCAAGTTACCTAAAATTACAAGGGAGCAGAACGAATACCTCAATAGTGCTATAGAGTTAACGGAGGTTAAAGCAGTAATAATTTTTTTTCCAAAAAACAAAGCTTCAGGCCCCGACGGTTACCCCGTAGAATTCTACAAAACTTTTGAAGAACAAGTTAGCCCAATACTAACCAGAATGTTTAATACTTTTTTACAGAAACAAGAAATGCCCAAAACATTCAATGAGGCACATATCATGTTGTGCCCAAAACCGGGAAAAAATGTGGAATTATGTAGCGGCTTTCGTCCTATCTCCCTAATCAATACTGATGCCAAGATTTTTACAAAAATACTGGCCAACAGATTGGGGACAATTATACCAAATATCATTGCACCAGAACAGTCTGGATTTATAGCGGGCCGGTTAGGGATTGATAATATAAGAAAAGTAATTAATATTATCCACCAAATTCGTAAAAATAAGTCCCCGGCCGCAGTGGTCTCCTTAGACGCTGCGAAAGCATTTGACATGGTGGAACATAAATATTTGATACACACTATGGAAAAAATGGGAATGAAGGGCAATTTTACAGAGTGGATAAAATTAATCTATAAAGAACCCAGGGCAAAAATAATATTGGATGGGGTAGTAACACCAGAGTTTAATTTGACCCGAGGCACTAGGCAGGGTTGTCCCCTGTCGCCGTTATTATTTGATATAGCAATAGAACCCTTGGCTATAGCAATAAAACAATCCCAGCATATTAAAGGGGTAAAAATGGGAAAGGAAGAATATAAGACAGCTCTTTACGCAGACGATATGATGTTGTTTCTCACAGATCTTCCAAATACAGTGCCCAATTTGTTAAAGATGGTGGAAAAATTTGGGGCGGTCTCAGGATATAAGATAAATGTTGAAAAATCGCAAATGCTAATATTTAATGAGGAGAAGCTTTCTAGAGTAGAATTACAAAAAGCCACACCATTCAGTGTACAAAGTAATGCACTAAAATATTTAGGTATCAACATTACTAAAAAACCTAAAGATCTTTATAAATTCAACTTCCTCCCGCTAGTGGAAACAGTTAATGGAAAGGAAGCAGATTGGAAAAATTTGCAAATTTCTTGGGCCGGTAGAATGAATTTAATAAAGATGGTAATTTTACCTAAATTATTGTATACCTCTCTGGCCTTACCGATACATGTCCCCAAGCAATACTTTTCCACCATAAATAAAATTATTGCCAGAATTATATGGAACAGAAAAAAACCTAGAGTTAGAAGAACAATCCTATACACCTCAAAAGAAAAGGGAGGTATGAGCGCTCCAGATATCAAATTATACCACTGGGCTTCTGTTCTCAGGGGTATAAAACACTGGTATCACAGCAGCAAGATCCCTGAGTGGATACAGATGGAAAAAAGCCTCTGCGAGACAGAGAACCTTAAAACCCTTCTCATGGAAGATATGGATATTAAAAAACAAATTGATATGGAACATCCGTTCATTGGCATGGCTATCCATACCTGGGAACAGTGCACAAATAAAGCAGAGATGATAAAAAATAAATCCCCTTTCTCCCCAATTTTTGGAAGCTGGGCAAGGAGGGTTGATATACCGGTGGCAATCAGCAAGACCTGGGAAGCAAAAGGATTAAAAATAGCAAAAGATCTGTTTGTAGGGGAGGAAATACTAACCATAGATACCATTAAAGACAAATTGGGTAGGGAGCCAGACCCCTTCACTTATACAAAAATAAAAAGTAAATTTAATAATAAAAACAATAAACCCCACTACATTAGAGAAAGCACGGATCTGGAAAAAGTAATATATGGAGATTCATCCCAAACACACATAATATCTCGGTTATATAAAGTCCTACGTAATCTATACAACTTACCAGATGCAGGGTACATCTCTCAGTGGGAAGAAGACCTGCAAATAAAAATAGAAAAAAAAGAGATGTTACAAATATGGGATAACATGCATAAAGGCTCTAGATCGCTGTCTCTTAGAGAACCGCAAATAAAAACTATATACCGCATGTATTATACCCCATATAAATTGCATAAAATAAATACAGCCTATCCTGGTAATTGCTGGCAGGGGTGTGAAGCCCCAGGGACTTGGATGCACTGCTGGTGGTCTTGCCCATATATAAGTGAGTTCTGGAAGGAGATCTGGCCACACATGAATGATTTAGCTCAACAGGAGATACCATTCCAGCCTACCTTTGCTTTGTTGGGCATCTTTCCAGAGATACAGGTTATTAAGGAGTGGCAACAAGCATGCCAACAACTAAGAATTGCAGCGATATATACTGTTATTTGTAACTGGAAATCAAAGAAAAGACCTTCGTTTAAGAAATGGATCCACAGGATCTGGTATACACTTACCTTGGAACGTATTCATGCTGAAATCCATCAAGAACTGGAATCCTTTTACGCTGTATGGAGTAACATATGGGAATTATTGCAAAAACAGTTGAACCTGGACAAGGAAAATGTATTGTTATGTTTAACAAAAATTTAGTTTAAAAAAGGGGTAACTTACTTTTGTAGGGTTGGACCATCGCTGTAAGGGCATTTTGCCTCGGTCCATATCGATTATTGTCGGTTTGTTATGTGAGTTATGAAAAATAATAAAAATACATTAAAAAAAAAAAAAAGGAACGGAACCACTCAAAAGCAGCCCCACGCATCTCTGCTAGGTTCCACAGTCATGTCAACAAAACCTCATGATCAACTGTATCAAAGACTGTGGAAAGATCTAACAAAATCAACTGGGTAGAATTTCCCTTATCAATCTCTAAGCGCAGATCATCAAACAAGCCCACAAGTGCAGTCTCTTTGCCACACCCAGAACTAAGGCTAAAACCTGGTCCTCTGTTTTACTCGGAATTTACAGAGGATTGCCATGCTCAACTCAATTTTACTGAGTACAGAGGAACGTGGTTCCTCTAACCAGGGGCGTAGCTACCGTTGGACAAACAGGGACATTTGTCCCTGGGCCCGTAATGGCTGGGGCCCAATATCCAAGCCACCCTTCTCCCCCCCCCCTTTTTTTTTTTCTTTTAAAATTGCCACCTGAGCTGGCTGGGGGCCCTTCTGGCTGCTATGTGGGCCCTCACCTTGCCCGAGGTTGCAACATTGTATCTGACACAATGTTGCAACCGTGGGCAGGGAGGGGCCCCATGCAGAAGTCTACATCACGCCAGGTCACACTTGCAAGCCTTGCAGCTCAGCTCGCCCCCATGGTGCCGCATTGCGGCAGCGTTCTCCCCACCAGTCCGGACCTGGTCCAGGCAGGGCTGGCTCAAGGGAGGCCCAGCCCGAGTGGGAAGGTGCCTGGCGGTGTGAGTGGAGCTGCCACTGGACACCTTCCCGCTCTGGCGCTTCCCGTATCAAGCCAGTCCAGGCTGCCCCAGCCCGCCCAGCCCCCAGCCTCCAGGGCTGGTCGGGTGGGCCTAGGCAGCAATGGCACTGCTACTGCTGCCTGCGCTTGGCCCCAGCATGTGGGCAGTGAGCCACGAGGGACAGAGTGCACCGTGGGACCAGCTCGCTGCTGGCCCAGAAGACACATGGACCCAGCAGCAGGCCACCAACAGCACGCCGCAGACTTTGCAGAGAGCAAGTAAGTCCTGAACACCAGCAGCCCAGCACCCCAGACCGGCTGATCTGGGAGGCATGCCTAGGCCGGCCGGCAGCTTCACCACTGGCAGGAAAAAAGAGGGGGGGAGCCGTGGACATTTCTTGTCCCATGGCCCATCCCAAGCTAGCTACACCCCTGCCTCTAACTCATTGATCAAGGGCAGGAAGGGGGGGCAAATGGGCACTGGGGACAGGTAACAGGGCAAGCCAGGGGCAGGGGGGGAACAGTGGGTGGCAGGGAAGGGGGCCCAGAAAACTCATCTAAAAGCCATGAGAGCCAGGTCACACTGCTGTCTGGACTCTGCCACAAGCCGTGGGAGCCAGTCACGCTGTTGTGGATGCTGCCTCCTTTAAATGAGGTAATGCTCTCTGGGAGCATGCTGGGAAATGTAGTCTTTCTTTTATCTTTCTTTCATGTTTAATTTATACCCCGCACTCTCCCAACCAAAGTCGGCTCGAGGCAGCTTGCTCCCAGACGGCATTAGTTCTAATGTTGCCTGGGAGCAAGCTGGACTACATTTCTCAGCATGTTCCCAGAGAGCTTTAAGAGCATGCTTAGAGAAACATAAATTGAGCTGCGAGGTTTCTCCAAGCATGCTCCTAAAGCTCTCTGGGAGCATGCTGGGAAATGTAGTCCAGCTTGCCCTAAGACAGCATTAGAACTATCTGAATGATATGATCCATGATATGATTTGTAAACAAAAATGAAAACTAAAAAGAAAATTAATGATGTGCCTTCTGCACACCCATACACAGGTGATGGTCAACTCGCACTGAAGCTGACTGATTGCAGTATAGATCTTTTTTGAAGGACTATGCCATGACTGTGATGATGGTGAAGAGAATTTTCTTCTCTGCCAACATAACATCTACAAAGTCTGATCTGGCAGAGCTGTTCCAGGTGGTGAGAGGCCTGGTTGATCTGACATGTCTCCACCAGGAAATGTGGATGCTGCTTTCTTTCAATGAGGTAAAGCTCTCTGGGAGCATGCTGGGAAATGTAATCCAGATTCCCCCCCAGACAGCATTAGAACTAAAGCAGCGTCCAGAGCAGCATGATTGGCTCCTGTGACTTGAGGCAGAGTTCAGACAGCAGTGCGACTGGCTCCCATGTGGCTTCCCTGATCCCCTTCCCTGACTCCCCAGTTCCCTATTCCCTGATCCCCCCCCCTTCCTTCTGTCCCCCATCTTGCACGGGCCCCTCTAAATTCCAAGTATTCTCTGAGGTTTCGAGGAACAGCCCGAACATTCAGGATCAGTATTCAGAACCTCAGAAATACTCAAGAATATTTTTTTTCAATATTCAGAACAGCCCTGCGCAGGACAAAAACATGACTGAAATAAGTCCAGGAATCCAATAGCATCGAGGTGAGCCTGGAGCTGCTGGGCAACCACCCATTCAATAACCTTCTTAAACACCATTTAAGGGCATTTAAGGGCATCTGTCATCCTGCCCTCCTGAAGGGAGGCATTGATAACACACACACCCCAGTAACAGCCCCACTGTTTCCAGGCTGGCTTTCACCAGCCAGAACGGGCAAACATTCAATTCACAACTGGTTGCCCTCAGCATCCCAAGCACCTCCCCAGCATCAGCAGGTGATATTTTATTTATATATTTATTTATTTATAGCATCTTTATCCCAACCCTCTCGTCCAAAGGTGACTTGAGGAAGCTCACAATAAAATCAAATTAGAAAAATATATAAATACAATATAATACAATATAAATATATAAATAAAAACACATTAACATTCAATCAGTTTATTTTTTAAAAATCCACCCAAACCCCTTACCCATCCCACCCACCCCCTCCCCTCTGCCAAATGCCTGGTAGAAGAACCAGGTCTTACAACTATGCCAGAAGGCAAGATTCAGGTTGAGGTGGCTCTCCACTGGGAGGGGATTCCAAAGGGATGGTTTGGCCGTCGAGAATGGCCTCCTGCCCATAATGACCTGCCAAAAACATGGGTTCCAGGAGGGCACTCCCGGAAGATCGCAGGGGCCACCTAAGGGGTGAGGCAATCTTTCAGATAAGCAGGACCCATATCGTTAAGGGTCAAATAAACAGGACAAGACTGAGCTTCCATAACCCCAAACGCTGACCCTGTAGTCAAAGTGGCAGCAAACAAGTCATGGTGAATACAAGCAATTTTTGTCTGCACAGTAATTATTAAAAATGTTACAACGGGCATTAGGTGAGTCCATTTCCTAGTGGAGACAGGTCAGATCAATCAGGCCTCTCATCACCTGGAATAACTCTGCTAGATTAGACTTTGCAGATGCTATGATGGCAGAGAAGAAAATTCTCTTCACTATCATCATAGCCACAACATAGTCCTTCAGAAACTATCTATACCTCAGTTGATCGGCTTTAGTGTCACCTGCATAGTCACATCATTCGTTTTCTTTTTAGTTTTCACTTTTCTTTACAAAAACTCCTTTGCTTTTGGGGGATGGGTGGTCGTAAAGTACTCTACCATTTTTTTTTTTTTCATTTTATTTTATTAAAAATAATAAACAAATTTAACATTAAAAAATCACTGCATGCACAAAATGCCCACTGCCCTTTTCCAAAATGGCTCTAGCAGAGTTGGTGCCATTTTGGAAAAGGGTGTGCATGGACAGTGATTTTTTAAAAATTATTATTTTTAATAAAATAAAATAAAATATATATAAACAAATTAAATCAAACTAATGTCATTTGCTTATTCATTCATGTTCATTACCTTAGTTAGGAAAACAAATAGGGCTCCATTCATTTTTGTAGTTAATTAAAACAATACAAATTGCAAACCCCTACCTGCGCTCTAGCCACCTACCTTCCCACCTCAACTGCCTCAGGTCCTTCATATACCAGAGGGACCTGCATTGTCAAAGCAGTGGGAGCAGATGTCTGGGTGCAACCGTGTCGATGGCCATGGTCAAGATGTCATTCCACAAGACCAACCAGGTCATTGACAGAGTAGCCATCAAGGTCAGTAGGCGTATCCCTCCAAGAGTTCTGGAAACCAGAACCCTTCCCTGCACTCCTTTTTTTAACCCTGAGATTCTCCCAGGAATTAGCTCCACCATGGGGTCAGGGATCTCCATAGGAAAGTTAAGTTTCCTCACCAAAAAGTCACAATAGACAATTATTATGACTAAATACTACCATTTATTACCCTGCCAAACTGGCTTACACACTACTATAAAAGCACTAAGAAAGCACTATGGAAGCACACAAAAAGATTATTGATTACAAATATATATATTTTTCAGGCAGCAGCAGCTGCCTGAATACTTAAATGTACAGCCACCTTTAATTATAAACAGGGGACTGCTGAAGCCCCGATTTTGCGGAAACCGCTTGACCTACATTTCTGAAAATTTAACCATGGCTGTAAGTTGTGAGGACCATCATATCCACAAAGTCTGAAAAAGATAAATTAGGAAAATAAAATGTTATAACTGCTTAAACGTTAATTGTTTGTGGTCAAAATTCACAACGTCCTCAGATATTTCATTCATCAATATCTCCTCCCCCTGGATGAGTTGAGACCCGAAACTTCACAGGCTTCAAGAATGAGATCAATAACAAGTGCTTCTAAAATATGATACTGATTGATGCAGCCAAAACTGAGTTATTAGTGATAAACAATCAGTTCTGCTGGTTCGCGCATGCGCACTTGAGCTCCTCTCTCTTGTCAGAGCGCCGGGAAGCGCCTGTGTCCGTCCCCCTGTGAGCTCTGTAATTAGCGATGTGCTGAGGAGCGGAACTCTGTGAACACTGACTATTGTAGTTTCCCCCTGACTTGTGCACTGTTCTGGAAGGCAAGCATACCTGCCCCCCCCACCCCCAGCCCTGCCCTCGCTCGCCTTCCCCCCCCCCTCCAGGCAAAGTGGAGTCAGCACAGCTTGCTGGGGCTGGAGCCAGCACAGCTGTGGCTAGCTGGGACCCTGCAGTTGCATGGCTGGGGGGCAGGCTGCAGTCAGCTTCTCCCCCAATAAGTTGTTCTGCCTCCCCTCCCTGGCTCCTGTCCCCATCCCTCACCTTCCTGTCCCTCCTAGTAGCTCCAGAAGCAGCAGCAGCAGGACACAGGGACACCTATCGGACTGGGAGATAAGGCTGTTTGTTTACAAACAGCTCCTCCCCATGTGCTGATTAGAAGCTTGTTGCCTTGTAAAGAAGGTTCTTCGAGATGGCTCACAACATTCTCACCCTATCCAAATAATAGACTGCATCATGGTCTCGAGCACCTCTAGTATAAAAAGCACTCTCCCCCTCAGAATGACAGTTCCTTTCAACCCTTTCTAGAAATATAAGAAAAAAATTCCATGTGGACTGGAAGGGTGGGTATTTGTGAGAATGTTCTGAGCCATCTCAAAGAACTTTGTTTGCAAGGTAGCAACCCAAGCTGCTGACCGGCAAAACACAGCATAAGGAAAGTTACGTGACTTTTGAAAAGTTACGTGACTTTGGAAAAGTTGCGGACTTTTGATTCCGTACTTTTAAAAGTGTTCAACTTTTGAAAAGTTGCACACTTTTCACTCCTATGAAAAGCTGCAGACTTTTCAGTCAAGAGTCTGCAACTTTTCAAACCAAGTGAAATGTCTGCACCTTTACAAAAGTTACAGACTTTTCACTTGGTATGAAAACTTACAAACTTTTGGCTCCCTACTTTTAAAGTCATTTTTGACTCCGTATTTTTAAAAGTCTGCAACTTTTCAAAAGTTGCAGACTTTTCATACAGTCAAAAGTACAGTCAAAAGTCTGCAACTTTTCATACCGAGTGAAAAGTCTGCAAGTTCTCAAAAGTTACAAACTTTTCACTTGGTATGAAAACTTGCAAAGTTTTGACTGCATACTTTTAAAGTCACTTTTGACTCTGTACTTTCAAAAGTTGCAGAATTTTCACTCCTATGAAAGGTTGCACACTTTTTACTCCTACGAAAAGTTACAGACTTTTCATACAGTCAAAAGTACAATCAAAAGTCTGCAACTTTTCATATCAAGTGAAAACTGCAATTTCTCGAAAGTTACAAACTTTTCACTTGGTATGAAAACCAGGGAGGCCGGGGGAGAACAAAAGGAGCAGGGGGGGGGGAGAACTAAGGGAGCGGAGGCCAATGGCTAGTGGGCAGGGGACGCGGAGGGGAAAACTAAGGGAGCGGGCCCCGTGCAAACCTCCTGCCCCCCCCACAAACACCCACCCCCACAGACACCCCCACACTCCCACAGACAACCACACAACTAAACATGCACATTTTACAATTATGAAAATAATTTATTATCATAATTTGACAAGGAACAATTTTGTCAGAGTAGTTTAAATCTGTTTCTACATAACTTCATTGTGTACAACAAATTGTATAATGTCTACACTGACATTCTTTACTTCATTGTATGAACTGTACACAATTTGTAAACATGTAAATAACAGACTTAAATTACTCTGACACAATTGTTCCTTGTCAAATTATGATGATAAATTATTTTCCTAATTGTAAAATGTGCACGTTTAGTTACTGATAAAAATGAAGTATGTATGGTAAGGAATTTAGTACATATATTAAATGTATGTTGATGATAAAATATTAAATATTGCTCTAATTGTGAATTAATTTCTATGTTTTTTGGTGTTTATGTTTTGTTGAAATGTATAGAGTGGAAGGTGTTTTGAATTGTAATTGTACTGAATTGATTTTTGTGTGTGTATTTTAAGAAAACTCTTGTACATTTAAGTTTTTTTTTAAACTGTTAAGTTTTTTGCTTTGGTTAATATTCTTTGAGAATATATCTCACCACACAGATATCGCAGGCTCCCAGAAGTTGTCCAGGTTCTGTGGGGTCCTGCTGGGGAAGATAAAATGTTAGCTTGCTGCTATGCTGAAGACTTGATAACAATTAAAGTAAAAATAGTAAAAATAAAAGATAGAAAAGATAAAGAAAAATATAAAACAAAATTGTCCAGAGGTTGAGGAATGGCCCCTCAACAGGCAAGGAGCACGGAAGCTCCAAAAAGGGAGGGAAAAGCAGAGAAGCACTTGCGGAACTCTGCCCAAAGACTGAGTACAATTTTTTTAAGGAAATGGTCCCAACCAGGACCAATACAGTGCATCCCTAAAGAAAAGTAAAGTTGGCAATTAGGGACAAAAATTTAGAGAAAAGTAGGAATTGCCCTTTTCTCAGGCAAAAGATTAGAAAATCCCAACTGGGAATTAAAATAGCTTTAAAAAGAGTAAAAGGAAAAGAAAAGAAAAAAAAGAAAAAGGGGGAAAAAAAGAATTAACTTTTTAGGGCAAAAAGAAAAATTAAAAGAAAAATGGCTTGAAGAAAATGTAAAAATAAAATAAAATGTCTTTGCTAGAACAAAAGAGAAAAGTAAAAGCTTAAAAATAACTTTTAAAATGGAAAAGAAAAAAACTTAGGAAAAAGAAATAAAAGTAAAGAATTAAAGCAAAAAAACCTAAGTCCCATCACGCCCACTCAAGCCTTTGCCTTTCAGCAAATGTCCATAGCATGCAAGATCTTTCTCTAATGTCAACAATATTCTGCCAGTCTTATAAGACTTCTGAAAGTCTTGCAATATGGCTGCCAGGTGTTCCTCCAATCAGTGGCCAGCAGGTCAGGGGTACCACCAATCAGCATGAAGTTGCCTCTTACCAAGTGATGATGCAAAAGAAAGATGATGCAAAAAAAGATGTTTTGGTTTCCATGTCTCCACAGCTGTATTTTCTTCATGATTATTTTGACTTCACCCCTCCTTACTTCTATGAACCAAGAACATTGGGTATTTTCAGACGTTACGAGATCACGCTCAACCCCGCTGAACCCCGCGGTGGGGCCAAAGGGCCATGAACGTCTGTTCGGTGCGCGCCAGATGTTCATCATGCTCAATACCCACATGGGGTCAATTCCAACCACGCTTCCCGGGCTCCCCGGGGGAATATCCCGGGAAGCGTGGTCAAACGGAACCCCACTGGGAACCAAGGAAAAGTAACGTCTGGACGCCAATCCCCGGGCAGAACCAAAGGAAATGAGCCCCAGCCGGGGACAAGGCACACAGCGTCGCTGCCGGGCAACCAGCAACAACACAACCACCGGAGGGAGATTTAAAGCGAAATCAGCAGCA